>OY292519.1:15486998-15549527 GCA_958496365.1 Subacronicta megacephala | reverse complement strand
CCATGAACCATGAACCATGAACCATGAACCATGAACTATAAACCATGAACAAAGATCCATGAACCATGGACCATGAACCATTTACCATGAACCATGAGCCATGAACCATGAACCATGAACCATGAACCATGAGCCATGAACCATGAACCATGAACCGAGATCCATGATCCATGATCCATGACCCATGAACCATGAAACAAGATTCCATGAACCATGAACTATGAACCCTGAACCATGAACCATGAACTCTGAACCGTGATCCATGAACCATGATCCATGAACCATGATCCATGAACCATGATCCATGAACCATGATTCATGAACCATGAACTATAAACCATGAACAAAGATCCATGAACCATGAACCCTGAACCCCGAACCATGAACCTTGATTTTTGAACCATGAACCATGAGCCATGAGCCATGAACCATGAACCATGAACCGTGATCCATGATCCATGACCCATGAACCATGAAACTAGATTCCATGAACCATGAACCATGAGCTATGAACCATGATCCATGATCCATGCACCACGAACCATGAACCATGAACCATGAACCGTGATCCATGAACCATGAACCATGAACCATGAACCATGAACCATGAACCATGAACCATGAACTATAAACCATGAACAAAGATCCATGAACCATGGACCATGAACCATTTACCATGGACCATGAACCATGAACCATGATCCACTAACCATGGACCATGAACCATGAACCATGAACTCTGAACCGTGATCCATGAACCATGAACTATGAACCATGATCCTTGATCCATGAACTATGATCCATGAACCATGAGCCATAAACTATTAACCATGAATTCTACACCATGAACCATGGACCATGGACCATGGACCATGATCCATGATCCATGAACCATGAACCATGAACCATGAACCATGAACCATGAACCATTTTCCATGAACCATGAGCCATGAACCGTGATCCATGAACCATGAACCATGAACAATGGGCCATGAACTATTAACCATGGACCATGAACAATGAACCATGAACCATGATCCATGAACCATGAACTATGAACCATGGACCATGGACCATGGACCATGAACTATTAACCATGATCCTTGATCCATGAACTATGATCCATGATCCATGAACAACGAACCATGAACCATGAACCCTGAACCATGAACCATGAACCATGAACTATAAACCATGAACAAAGATCCATGAACCATGGACCATGAACCATTTACCATGAACCATGAACCATGAACCATGAGCCATGAACCATGAACCATGAACCATGAACCGTGATCCATGATCCATGATCCATGACCCATGAACCATGAAACAAGATTCCATGAACCATGAACCATGAACCATGAACCATGAACCCTGAACCATGAACCATGAATTGAAATAAAACTACTTTTTACGGATTTTATCGCGTTATATTGATTATTTTAAATTCCCGACGTTTCGGATACTTTACAGCATCCATGGTCACGGGTGGACTGAGGTGCTCAAAAGCCTCCGCGACAGGCCCGAATTGACCATTCTACGTGCAGATAAAGGCAATGCCACGGTGGTTATGGATACGTCGGATTATAATAATAAAATACAAGACCTTTTATCGGATGTAAACAACTATAAACAAGTCAAAACGGATCCCACAACAAAAACATTAAAGTTTACTAGTGATCTGATAAAAAAGCACTCCGATACATTGAATCTAGACGTTAAATATCTAATTCCTAGTTGTGCAAAACCACCAAAACTGTATGGGCTGCCCAAGATACACAAACCGAATGCGCCGCTTCGACCAATTGTTAGCCAAATCGACTCACCAACCTACAGATTGGCTCAACACCTGGCGAAAGTACTCTCACCACTCAGAGGAAACACGGCTGCACATGTTAAGGACTCATACCATATTGTCAGTGAGATAAAACACCTACAGCTTGCTGATTATGAAACTATGGTCAGTTTTGATGTACAGTCATTATTTACATGCCTACCAGTTGAAGACTGCATCAGAATTGTATCTAGGAAACTATTAGAGAATAACATGCCTATTGAATATGCTTAACTATTACAACATTGCTTAACATCTGGCTATCTATTGTGGAGTAATAAATTCTACACGCAAGTGGATGGTGTAGCAATGGGCTCTCCAGTATCTCCCATTGTTGCTGACATCTTCATGGAAGATTTCGAGGAGACTGCTCTAAAATCTGCTCCTGTGACACCGAAATTCTACAAGCGGTACGTAGATGATACTTTCACAATATTACCATCTAATAAAGTAACAGCATTTCTAGACCACCTTAACTCCTTAAACTCTAAAATTCAATTTACTATGGAGTCAGAGGCTAATAACTCTTTACCTTTCTTAGATGTTTTAATAATTCGTAACCTAAATAACACCTTGAGTCACACTGTGTATCGAAAGAAAACCCATACAGACAAATACTTAAATGGTGAATCACACCACCACCCAACACAGTTATCTACCGTCGGTAAATCATTGTTTCAGAGAGCGCGTGGGATCTGTGATGAGCAACACCTGGATGCAGAGCTTCAACATGTCAAGCAAGTACTGCACGACAACAAGCTCCAAATACCGAAACCTCATCACAGAAACCGCGTGAAACGTACCACAGTTGAGCGACTACCTGTTGTGTTACCATATGTAAGAGGAGTCACAGACAAGATTGGCTATATCTTGAAGCGGGCTTCAATCAAAACTTACTTCAAGCCGCTGAAGAAGATTAGTCAGTTCCTACCACCTGTCAAGTGCCACATACCTCTACAAGATGCAGGAGTATACAAGCTTGATTGTGATTGCGGTCTCTCATACATAGGCCAAACTAAAAGAAGCATAGGGACCCGCGTAAAAGAACACATCGCCGATGTCAAACACCGCCGTTCCGGGAAGTCAGCAGTTTGTGAACATACACTTGACAAGACACTACATCAGATTTAATAAACCACAAGTCCTTGCAAAAGAAAACCGATTCCTACCTAGGATGATTCGCGAGGCTATTGAAATTAAAAAACATCCAAATTTCAATAGAGAAGATGGCTGGGTCTTACCATCTGCTTGGAACCCCATCATAGATTCCATTAAATCCAAGCACAAGACTGCGAGACCTAAGGATACGGTGAGCTCATTCTGCGTGACCGGCATAAATAATAATCAACAAAATGTAGGGTAGCTGTTGATAATTTTGACATTAGGACGACCAACACCTCAGTCCACCCGTGACCATGGATGCTGTAAAGGATCCGAAACGTCGGGAATTTAAAATAATCAATATAACGCGATAAAATCCGTAAAAAGTAGTTTTATTTCAATGTCTGATATTCGCGTAAGTGTTAGAAACCAGTACATAAACCATGAACTCTGAACCGTGATCCATGAACCATGATCCATGAACCATGATCCATGAACCATGATCCATGAACCATGATTCATGAACCATGAACTATAAACCATGAACAAAGATCCATGAACCATGAACCCTGAACCCCGAACCATGAACCTTGATTTTTGAACCATGAACCATGAGCCATGAGCCATGAACCATGAACCATGAACCGTGATCCATGATCCATGATCCATGACCCATGAACCATGAAACAAGATTCCATGAACTATGAACCATGATCTATGATCCATGCACCACGAACCATGAACCATGAACCGTGATCCATGAACCATGAACCATGAACAATGGGCCATGAACTATTAACCATGAACCATGGACCATGAACAATGAACTATGAACCATGATCCATGAACCATGATCCATGAACTATGAACCATGAACCATGAACTATGAACCATGAACTATGAACCATGAACTATAAACCATGAATAAAGATCCATGAACCATGGACCATGAACCATTTACCATGAACCATGAACCATGATCCATGAACCATGGACCATGAACCATGAACCATGAACTCTGAACCGTGATCCATGATCCATGAACCATGAACTATGAACCATGATCCTTGATCCATGAACTATGATCCATGAACCATGAGCCATAAACTATTAACCATGAATTCTGAACCATGAACCATGGACCATGGACCATGGACCATGATCCATGATCCATGAACCATGAACCATGAACCATGAACCATGAGCCATGAACCGTGATCCATGAACCATGAACCATGAACAATGGGCCATGAACTATTAACCATGAACCATGGACCATGAACAATGAACTATGAACCATGATCCATGAACCATGATCCATGAACCATGAACTATGAACCATGGACCATGGACCATGGACCATGGACCATGAACCATGAACTATGAACCATGAACCATAAACCATTATCCATTTAGTTAAAAGTACTTTTGACTGGTTAAGAGTTTTGACTGCAACATAAATAAACAAAAAAAATATATAAATATGCCGAATAGGTGATGGACAATAATGTATAATGCCCGGTCATTTTGATTATTTGAATAATTCTTATCAAATTGCACTCTCATATTTGCATATTGGTATGGGCATTTTTCATAATGACCGGGCATTATGTATAATGCCCAATTTATCATTCGGTCCATAACATATACATAAAACAAAAAAATAAAACCGCCATCAAAAAAATAATAAAATAATTTTATGTCAAACAGTTTCGGAAGTCGGTGGCGAAAACAAAAGAACCACTCAAATTCAAGTTATCGACTTCCCAAACTGTTTCAAACATTTTTTTTTTTTTTTAAGGCGGTTTTACTTTTTTGTTATCTTTATAGATCGATGCAAAGGATGTTGGAAAGAGTAGAATAAAAAGTCGTTCTAGTGTTACAACGTAAACTGCGTAAACTTAACCTAAACCTAAAAACAATGTTTCTTTTTAAAATTATTTGTAGTATGTACGTATTACAAATTTGATATTTTTTTATTGTGTTTACTTCATTATTATTTTTTGTTATCATAAATTAAAAAAAAACATGGCTATCAAATGAATGAATGTCACTCACTCACTCACTATGCTTTTTTATTATGCTGGCAACCAACATGAAGTGCTTGCTTACACGTCAAATGATTTGCTGGGTTTTGCGATAAAATGTTCTTTATTTATCGCTAAAAGTGATTTTAAAAGTAATTTGAAAGTGTAGATAATAAAAATAAAAACATTGGGAACATTTGATGCGCACACACAATACATAATCATTCCTTAGTCGTAACAACTAATGCATTAAAAAAGGCTAAGCTTATCAGAAAATGGGTAAGTGATTTAATTGTCATAAAATCGTGTTACATTCGTGTTTAGCGCGTTGTTATTATACATATTGTGTTGATATATTGCAGGTGGCCTATTCAGTTACTTCAGAGGGTTATTAGGGGCGCGGGAAATGAGGATTTTGATACTGGGCTTGGATGGTGCCGGCAAGACGACTATATTGTACAAATTACAAGTTGGGGAGGTGGTCACTACCATACCTACCATTGGTTTTAACGTAGAACAAGTCACATACAAAAACTTAAAATTCCAAGTATGGGATCTTGGTGGACAAACCAGTATTAGGTGAGTAATTATCAATGTAGGTTAGGTCCCTTTAGTCATGGGTATTGTTCAAGTGTCACTGATGTCAGAACAATAACTGTTGTTACAATTACAAGTTGCATAATATATTAAATGCATAATAAGCTAGTAATGTTACATACATACCATCACGCCTGTATTCCCCGAAGGGTTAGGCAGAGGTGCACTTAATGTACACCCACACTTCGCCGGCATGTTTGGGTCCCATGTAATAGGGGGCGAGCCTATTGCCATTCACCGGGCACAAATCCAGACTCCGAGCTGCTACTGAGAATTTCATAGAAAAACTCAATAACACTTTGCTCGACCTGGGGATCGAACCCAAGACCTCTAGCGTAGCAGTCGCGATTGGGACCACTAGACCAACGAGGCAGTCATTTAATAGCAGTAGTAGTAGTAATGTTACAATAATTGCACATTTCTTTTTAATTTCAGGCCTTACTGGCGGTGTTATTATGGGAACACAGATGCAATAATATATGTAGTTGATTCAGCAGATAGAGATCGAATAGGAATATCTAAAGATGAACTAGTACACATGTTGAGGGTAAGTCTGTTCTCATTTTTGCTACAAGCTTCATGTCTGAAATAAGGAGAGCCAGAGGCAGATTTATATTATGCTATCTCAAAAAAATATATGTATTTCTATAATTTATACTCTTGCAAGTAGCGGTAAAGCATTTCCTTCAATGTAAATAAATTGAATGGTAGAAAATAAAAAAGCAGCTCCTTACATTGAAATAATATTGCTTTTTTGGCTATCCCTTGGGCAATACATACATATTTTGCTGTGTTCATTTAAGACATAGAAACATTATTTATTTATATTATATGTACAGTGGGTTATAGCTGCTACCTGACCCATCTTAGGTGGGACGGCGGTGTCTCGGTGGGTCAGGTAACAGCTATAACCCACTGTACATAAGATTGCTAAGTACCTAGATAAGTAATTTGTTAGGGGTAGTTTACTATCACCTATACTGATAGCTGGTATCCTTATTGTAGAAAACATTGCATTTTTTCTACAATCAGGGGCATATTAGGACATATTTTTTGCGGAACTGGAGAATTATTAACATATACAACAACTATAGGTATATGGGATTTGAACAGTCTATATTACTATTAAATTCAACATAGGCACTGAAAATCATATAATTTTTTAACCATTCTAGTCATAGCACAGCTTGGCATTTCAATTAATATACAATGTAGATTTAATGATAACTCCATGTTACTGATTTTTCAATAATGATAAAAACAGAATCTGATAATAATTTATGATTTAAAAGTAATTCCTAATACTTAAATGTTACAAGTATGTCACTTCCTATTTTAAAAGATTATACAGGAAATGATGCCCTACTTTTTGTTGTTTCAAAATAAATAGGTATAAAAGAAATTAGAATGTAGCTAAAATTAATAAATAACTCAGTAGTCTGATATGTAGCAATGTCAAGCATAGTTTTTCCACAATCTCAATCATCAACTTAAACCTTATTAATTGTAATGTGTAAAAAAATTCAAGATTATTGGATTAATAGATTAATAGATAATTATTAGATTATTAGCTTGATGTGCTTGCTGCAGCATAGTGCTGAGATAGGGACCCATTCTGACATCGCACAAATTTTGATTTGAAGTTAAAACGATTGTTTTGTATTATGTATTGTGTATGATTGTCAGAATAAACTTTCTTTCTTTCTTTCTTTCTAATATTTTGTAACTAACATACACAATTAATAGAATGATATGGTACTGTAATTCATTATGACTAGGATAACATTACCAACGAGTAAAATACTAATTTCTGTTAAAATCAACATACCAACATGCCTGTATTCTCTGAATTATGCGGATTATGCAGGGTACTACTAATATACAGCCACATACTACTGACCAACATAGATAGGAAAACACAAAAACTATGCCCAACCTGTGAATAAAACCCAGGACCTCTAGCATAGTACTGTGCTGAGGACCACTAGAGTAATGAGGGAAGAGAGAGTAGATTAGAGGCAGGCATGGCTCCTCCAAGTAGAGTTTGGCCAACTAGAGGCACAGGTGTTGGCAGATAAATTGGTTGTATAATAGGATATATAGATATGAACTTGAGCTCCAATAGCAACATGATCAGCAGCTAGTTGAAGACACTGGTCAACTTATGCATTATAAGTAATTAGTTATTTTTTTGTAACAAAAATTTCTATTTTTTATTGAATTGGTGAAAATTAAGGAGCTGTGTAAATGAAACTGAATTGAATTGAATTTGAAGCAGCGGTAGCTTAATGACTAGGGTGTTGGACTTGCGATCATGTGGTTGCCAGTATGAAACCCACCCATTGCACTACCGACGTGAACCCACTCGTGATACAAGCATTTAGCTTAGTATGAGGGGTTAACAAGAATACTAGTAATGTGCGACCCACATTGCTATTTAAAAAAAAAAAAATTGATTGTTTCAGGAGGAAGAGCTAGCCAACGCGATACTAGTGGTCCTAGCAAACAAGCAGGACATGGCGGGCTGCCTGACGGTGGCCGAGGTTCACCAGGCGCTGGGGCTGGACGCGCTGCGCGACCGCACCTTCCAGATCTTCAAGACTTCGGCCGTGCGCGGCGAGGGGCTCGACCAGGCGATGGACTGGCTCTCCAACGCACTGCAGGCTAGGAAATAACATCTGACGAATGGTGAGTTTAGCTGAAGTTAGATAAAACTACCATGTTATAGTAGGGTGGATGACTGGTGTGATTTATTCAAAATGGCAGTCCTATTAAAAATAATTTGAATACAGAAAAATATATTGAAATCAGCTTTCAAAGATCCAAGATCTTGGATTGAGAGGGGATGCTTTGTTCCTTTCCCACAAAACAGTTGTCACCATAGAGTTTGTATGACGTCACAATGTGCTATAGTGCACTCTGTAAAGCATAAAATGAAAATTCTTATAACTGTCTTATTTTTTAACCGATTTAAATTTTGTTTTTGTTGTTTGTCTCCATTTATGTTCAACTTATTTATGGTACCTTAAATTTTTTTTTTTTCAAGTAGCCTGTTCTCTATATCGTGTGTGGATACTTACATAAATTAAGGCCTACTACTCAAATTCAATTTCAAATTAATCTATAGGCGAAATAAATCTTTATTCTATGATGCAGTGCTGGTCACTTTGATAAAGCCAATTTGAAATTTGTACAATTTGATACCACTGCAGATTCAGCTCAGTCGAGATGTGAAAATGTTATTACAGAATAGACGCAGAAGTCCAGAGTAATTTTCCTTAATTAAAGAGTTTTTTTTAAATTGTTTCAGGCTGTAACTAAAGTGGACACGTGATACAAGATGGCTTGATGTGCGAGTGCGCGATGGACAGACATTAGATAGTCACATGTAACGCCATTACTTCTAGCATCGTACGCCGTCACCGACGCACAGACTTACTTGACCAATAACATGAACAGTGAAGCTGGAAGAGACTTCGACATCGAGAGATCTACTCAATATAATGTGTATATGTGTTGTGAGCCATGAGAAATTCGCTTAATTTACTATATCATATTTTATAGGATATGGTTACATAATATACTGGATATTTAAAGTATATTAATAGTCGGCCAAGAAATGATTTCACTATTCTTGGAGACTCAACTCAATATTGTCGGCCTATACTTAAACATGTGGTGGATGACTCGGAACACACTGTGTATACCCATTTTGTCACCGACTAATAATAGTGGTCTAAAGGCATTTCTTTCTTGATTAATTCGGTCTTTCCTAACGTTTGTAAGTATTGAGCTAAGTCGTTAAATGTCTATGGACTTTGATACTTCTAGTTGCTTCCACTGTACATGTGTCGATTGCCAAAATAACATAACTTTCCTGTAATGCTTTATCAGTAGGTAAATTACCTACTTTTGTGTAGTACCAGGCAAAATGATATTTAAGCATTCATAACTTAGTCTATTATCGCTTGAAACACCATTGTTACGAAAAAAATTCAGCCTTGACGTCATTTTAATTAACTTGAGAGTTGTTATCTGATAAACTTGGCCTACTATTACCTACAACTATTTCATTACCCATTAAGGAAAAAAATAAATATATTGTACTAAATTTTTTTACAAGTTACAAAGCAATGCGAGGAACATGTTCTTTCTCCATGCCTACTAATTGGCTTGAGTGACGAGAAAATTATCTATGGATAACATAATTATCAACTCTGCCAAATAAAACATATGGTTACAGTGCAACAAACTTATTTAAGAAGGTAAAAGACCACATTTAGAAATCCATCAGAAATAAATTCATATTTAGAATGTATAACAGCTCCTTAGCATTGTTTTAGTGTGAATCATATATTATTAATCAAAAACGGCCCTTTTAACTGTCTAATTCTATAGGAATTTACATATTTTCAATGTTGCCATTTAAAAAATGAGAGTTGTGATCAGTGTTTACATTTTGAGTACGAATTTAAGGCTGATCGTTCACCCTTGGGAGCCGAATTCAGATTTTTTAAATTGTTCGTTCATAAAACATTGTAGGTTAATGGCGGCAGAAATTGCGACATCAACTGTAGTGTATTCACAACTAAGTATTCTAACTATTGGTTAAAAATCGTTATCGTAGAAGTTTTGGTTGTAAAATAGCGCCAAAATTGTCGATATTTAATCGTTTTTGTGGCAGATAGTCTGCGCCACAAACACGATTCCTAAGCAAATACATGTTAGAAACATCTAACTCTCGAAGAGTGGGAAGGATATGTAGCTGTTTGCAACATGTTTTGTCGTCAGTGGGAACGCAGGTTTAAAGAAACAATCTCGTTTAAACAAATGATGCCATGTAGATCTGTGTTATAAAGGCAGAGTTCAATCAAGGCAAGTCTACCATAATTTAGTTTTTATGTTCTAGTAGGTTCTAGTAAATGCATGTTGCGATGAAATACGATGTTCTAAGTCTTATGAAAATCAATGCAAATGTTGCGTTTTTCTAAGTGGCGACGGTGACTATGTAAAGTTTTGTTCAATAGAGAAAGCCTGCGTGCGGCGACGGATGTACCTATACATAAGTTATTATTAATTAATTATTATATATTTTGTATCAGTGACGTTCACCAAGCTATAATTTATATTATTACGCGATAAGAGAGAAAGATTGTTCCAAATACAATATCATGTATTATTACTTTTGTTTTTTTTATTGGCTAGCTCCACAGCCATTTTCGTTATCGTGGTGTGAGGGGCTCGTGGCTCACTTATAACTATGCTGATCAGGAGATCTACAAGGTTGTATGCAAAGGTCAGTCTTAACACAGAAGTAATTTCGTTTCGTGTAAAATACTAAACATACCATCACGCCTGTATGTTCCCGAAGGGTTAGGCAGAGGTGTTCTAAAATACACCCACATTTCGCCGGTACGTTTAGGTCCCATGTGGTAGGGGGCAGCCTATTGACCGGACAAGAATCCAGACTCCGAGCTGTTACTGGGAATTTTATAGAAAAATCCAATAACACTGCTCGACCTGGGGATCGAACCCGGGACCTCTAGCATAGCAGTCGTGCTTAGGACCACTAGACTAATGAGGCAGCCCAAAGATAGAAAACAGATTTGAAAACAGATAAGAGAGGGAAAACAGATTTGGTTAAGAAATAAAGCTGTTGGTATGTTAATCAAGTTTAATGTGATCTGTAAAGAGTGAATGGTTGGTGTTTGTTACAAAACCATCAGAGTTTATGTTCACCGGTTTGTGCAGACTAAGCTCCTCTAGTTTCCTACAATATTCCTCCTCTTATCTCAACTTTTCTTCTTCCAAATGTCTTTGATCCCAACGTAGATGGGAAAAATGTGTTATGTTATGAAGGAAAGCTGTTGGTATGCTAAAAGTTATTTGTGATCAGTAAAGAGTCAATGGCGCTCGTGCTTGTTTTTTGGCAACTAGTTTACATTTTCGCCAGAGTTTTCGCCCATCGGTTAGTGCTTTAAGCTCCTTTTCTAGTTTGCCACAATATTTCTCTTCTTGTCTCAACTTTCTTCTTCCAAATGTCTTTGATCCCAACATAGATGGGAAAAATTGTTTAGGTTAAGAAGGAAAGCTGTTGGTATCCCAATCCAGCCTATTGTGACGAGAGTCCATGGCAGTTGTTCTATTTATATTGTACAATGATGTGCGGCCATTACTATTCACATTCATCAGGGATTTCGTCCGGCGGTTTGTGCATTCTAAGTTCCTCCTCTAGTTGCAAACAAAATTCCTCTTCTTGTCTTAGCTTTTCTTCTTCCAGCCTCTTCTTTTCCGCTTCTAGCTTCATCTGGGCCTCCATGTATCGCCTACAATACTCTTCTTCTTCTTTTCTCCTTGCCTCCTTCTTTCTGCTCTTTTCCTTTTCTTTTTCCTCTTCTTCCCTAGTAGGCCAGCGCCTTCTCCAAGGTGCGATCTTAGGGCATTCCTCAACGCATTCTTCCTCGCACTCGGGGTCAGCCATAGGAACTGATTCAGGTTCAGTGCAATCATCAGTGTCGTTGTACATTGGGACGGGGATCGGTCTGCAGTTGGGATTTTTTGCCGACGTACGGATGGGGGCGGCACTTGCTACACGTCTGGGGGACGCACTTGCTACACGTCTGGGGACGGCGGCCGCCTTGGAGACGCGAGTAGGCTCCTCCTCGGCTGACTTGGTAAACAAGTAGAGGAGTGTGAGGACGCCAGCGCCTACCGCCGCTCCGCCGATGACAGGCAACCACGCTGCTAGGTCTGGGTCTTCGTCTGAAACATTGTTAATTCATAGATCAATGATTTTCATGTTATTGGAGTAGCAGTCCCGCATTTGCACCGCAAAAACTTCGTTAAAGTACCTACGTAGATAAATAAAATTGCAGCGAAATTTAATTAAAATTCTACCAAGGGACTTAACTGAGGACTCAAATTTAGGAAGTACCTCCATACTTATTCCAAGAGGGTGAACTATCCACTTTAGTTATTCGGCAAAATCGGTTCAGGTTTCATTGCGAATTCAAGAAGTCCCTAGTTACTTAAGACTTATCGATGAATCTATATCTGATCGGATTTGATTCTCATTACCTCACCCAAGTTGCGTTCCATCATAAGAATTAATATTAATTTAAGAGGCAACCTAATTCGACGCTAATGATTATGATCTGAGTACCTACCTACACTACCTAGGTATAGAAGCCTAAGACGGTCCTCAACCAAACCTAGTGCTTGTTGCAATCAAAATACGAGGCTGTTTTCGCCTATTGTGCCATTGAATCCCCCATACAAACTAAGAAATTTAATTCGCATGACACAGCCTGCGGGGAGTTTGCTCCTACTTTAAGGATATGCCTACCAATAGTGTATTTTGTTTTAATCCATGGCAATTAAGCTATATAGCTTTGTAAGTGTCAGAACGATAGCTCTTTTACACGTCCGGACAAGACAACTCTCTCGCTTCTTCAGCAAGTTTCAATTTCTTTTTCAATTCTTCCTCAAGCTTCCTCTTTACTTCCTCTAATTGCTTCTTCTTTTCTTGGCACTGTTTGCGTCTTTCTTCTTTTTCTTGTTTCAGTTGGGCGTTGAGTCGTTCCTGCTCCTCTTTCGTTAAGAACTTTCGCTTCTTAAGGCATATTGATACGCAGGGTTTTTTTTTCGTCGGCAGCGGTTCTTTCTTCGACTGGGCGTAAAAGTAGAGGAGTGCCAGAATGCCAGCACCTATTACTACCCCTCCGATGATAGGCAGCAAGTCTGTCTCTCCGTCGTTTCTGCCTGAAATTGTCACTAGCATCATCATCTTAGTCTTTTCCCAAACTAGGCTGTGTCCTCGAAATTCAAAAGCGGACATTGGGAACGTTTTCATATAAAAACTTATTTCGCTTTAAAATATTTCTTAGTAAGGCTGACACTTAGAGCGATTTGATTCCTATAGGAAACTAAGTTCCTGAAGAGTGTCAATCCTAGATATTGCAATAATCCTATATGTTAAGGTTCAATTTCAATTTATACGCGGTTGATCTTGTGTGTTGGTTTTATATGTTCTTGATGACAAAGATCATGTGCTCGCGGTATCGATGGCACATATTTACAATATAGGACTTCGAGCTTGCGGACTTGTTGAAGCTTAATTATGTTTCAGTTGAAGCCAAGGAACCGGAAAAAAGTTTCTTTGAAATCCGTGTCCGCTGTTTTTTGTAATTTTCGAAAACTAAAATCACATTCTACCTATATCTATAACCTCGGGAGTATTTTCACCAACAATGTGAAACCTAATAAAAAAATGCTATTGTCATTCTAATATAACGGATGGTCGCATAATGCGTAGATACCTAAGCAACTTAGGAGAGGCAAAATCCATAATCTAAGTGTAACTTCGAAACTTGTGACAATTTCGCGCTCATATCATACCATACCATCACGCCTGTATTCCCAGACAGGGTCAGGCAGAGGTGTACTAATGTACACCCACATTTCCCTTTGTTTAGGTCCTATGTAATAGGGGCCGAGTCTAGTACCAACCGGGCACTCATGCAGACTTCGAGCTGCTACTGAGAATTTCATAGAAAAACCAATAACATTGCTCGACCTGGGGATCGAATCCAGGGCTCTAGCGTAGCAGTCGCGCTCAGGATCACGAGACTCAGACCCTCATTAATTTGTTTACTATATAAAGTCATTTCTCAGCAGTTCAGCACTTACCACGTCCGGGTCTTGCGCTCATATTAGTGAAGGAAGGTAATTATGTAGTGTTAGATTAAAAAAGGAATTTGGTCAAATCCTGGTACATATCTGTTGTCTAATGAAACTATTGTTGTGATTTTATTACTTGATGGTATATTTTAAATTTATTCGAGACATGGCTGTGTTTGTACGACACATTGTTTTAGCCATTTTTAGATAGACAGGTAAATTTGTCTTTGGTTCACAAAAGTATTTAATGTCACAAAAGAGTTTGCAAGTGTTTTCTGAAGAGGTCAAATCATTTGTAGTGCAATAGCAAATATAATAATCAAAGGCAATAATAGGTGGTACATTATCATTGCCAAACTCGACGGAAACAGACTGTTTGTTGTGGTAGGGTCACTCTGGCCGGCTCGACCGGGGAAGTACCACACTCTCGCAGAAGAACTACGTTCGAGTAGTAGCGTTTCTCCACTGCGCTTCGTCCGGTCCTGAGTCAGTCGCTCCCGGATATTATAAGGGTTTGGTGTAATAAACTAATCTTGTAAAATAACGTCTGAATATGATCTGCCTCGTTCGTTCACAATTCTTAATAATTTTTTGCTAATTCACTGCTAACGACAGCGCCAACCAATCACTGTTCTAAGGGTAGATAATTATATTGATGTCATAACTGTAGATAACACATAACATAACATACCATCACGCCTGTACTCCCCGAGGGGTTAGGCAGAGGAGTACTAACGTACACCCACATTTCGCCAGTATGTTTAGGTCCCATATAATAGGGGGCGAGCCTATTGCCATTAACCGGGCACAAATCCAGACTCCGAGCTGCTACTGGGAATTTCATAGAAAAACACTTTGCTCGCCCTGGGAATCGAACCCAGGACCTCTAGCGTAGCGGTCGCGCTTGGGACCACTAGACTAACGAGGCAGTCCAGTCAGTCACTGTAGATACTTTGCAATAAATTCAAGATCACTGGTTGTGTTTATTAGGACTACTATCTTCCATGTTTGTCGGCTTTGACTAGACTGATATCCATGAGAATAATATGTGGAATTGGTGCCTCTGTTTTCACGTTACAGAATGACTCGGGATGAGTTGAATATTATTATGAGTGGTCCCGACAATAGGGCAAGTGAAATGTTGGTCCGATAACCCTGTCGGTCACCTCCCCTGGCAGTGGACGATCCATAAGTAGGTGTTTCATCCCCACCTTTTTCAAGGTTGGAAAAACGCCTAGAATGTAAGTACCTAAAAATGCAAGTACCTAAGTCCTATAATATAGTATTGGTTATGTTGTGGTCGCATATATTATGGAGTTGTTGGTAAGTACCATCTTATCAAGGTATCCCTAAATCATCCCATCCGTCTTTGAAAGGAGGAGTAACATTACAATGCAATACCTGATATATGGCATCGTGGTCGGCGCTGGAATTTTCAAGGTTTTTCTCTCGCGGCAGTAGACAGCCGCAGTGCATCGTGGGTCAGCCAGGAATCTGGGACATCCGCACCGACCCCACGCCGTGCGAACAACACAAGGGAAAGGAATAAGCGTGGATACTTTACTGAACAAATCTCTCTTTTCAGATCACATATATTAGGGAACAAGCGCTGTTGCGAGGGATTTATAACACAAATTTTACGGAAACAAAATACACTAAGATAAGAAACAAATATTTGTGAATCGAACCCATGATTTTGGCGCTGCGGTCGCGGCGAGGTCACCTTAACCGGTACACCAATCAAGCCAATTTGGGGTTTCTAAAACTGTCATGAAAATGAAAATGTTTTTATTATCTCTCAGATACAATAAGTGACAGGAGTACTCGTAAGGTTTTTTTCATAGGTATAGATAGAAAAAGTGAAGGAGAACGTGGAAGTCGAATTGTATCAAGAGGAGAAGAGGGTAGAGGATAGAGAGCAGTGCCGATCACTCCACTAACAACAGCTAAGCTGTTAAATTAAAGAGATTTCTACATTGATGCAAACTACCTATGTAGGCTTTCGAAATCTTGTTCATAGCGCTGTAGAAGCTTACTAGCAATGTGGTGCGCACATTTCTAGTAATCTTGTTGCCCCTCGTACTAAGCTAAATGCTTGTATTACGAGTGGGTTCACGTTGGTAGTGCAATGGGTGAGTTTCGAACCGGCAACCACATGATCGCAGGTCCGACGCCATAGCCATTAGGCTACCGCCGCTTATATAAATATATCCATCCTATCAGGCTAAGTCTTATGTTTAAGTTTGCATGTTAGGTGTACATACTTACGTATCGCTTTTCCCATAAGTATGTAGGCGGAAATCCAAATACTAAGAACAAATATGAGGTATACTAAGATTGCTTGGAACAAGTATATTATCATTTTTGGAAATGTGAGCCTGTCCGCATCTGAAACTACTAAAATAATTCATATTTTAAAATGCGCAACTAGATGATAGGTACATACCTACCTACTAAACTAAATCACACACATTGGTGCCATAATCGAAACGATCCGTGCAGTATATTCTACTTGTTTCACCCGAAATCATAACAGAACTACAAATCTAAGCCGAATATGCTAACCTTTGCTTTGTCCATATCAATAATTTTATCAAATCTGTATTCTTTGTTAAATTATTCTACTGGAGAGAACGGAATCTATTATTAGTTATCGATACAACATGATGCCATAGAAAACCATCGTATTTTTTTGACGTGACAGAGTCCCGTTGACACCCAGAGACTTGAAAGGACCACAGAAGATAATTATTATCTAATACTTATTGTTGAAAATCTATGGATTTTATTTCTTAAATACATAAAAAATAAAGAAGGATATATGTAGGTAGGTATATCTAGTAGAAGAAAATCATAGATTATGCGTTTTTAATCTACAAAAAAGAAAATTCCGTCACAGCCCGAAGTACATCAAACATGTCAACAACGTTGAAAACATGATAAAACCATTTAATTTTCATAAAAAATGATCTTTATGAACAAATTGAACTTATAATGAGCCGTCCAAATAAGCCCGGAGCGGCGGGCGGCGGCGCGGTTCCAGGAGGTGTCGGTGGCAGCGGGGGTGCGCCTGGCGGAGGCGGCAAAGGCGCTGCTGTTGCCGCCGCTGGCGTCGCCGCGGCTGGCGGCGGCGGTGCTGCCGGTGGCCGCGGCGGAGCCGGCGGTGTAGCTGGCGGTGTCGGTGGCGCTGCTGGGCTCCCTGCCGTGCTGCCAATTGTTGGTAAGAATCTATTCTCAAATTTATTTCCTAGTGCCTTTGTATTTGCTGGCCAATGAAAGGCCTAAATTAAACCACTTGTTTTCGATATCTTAAAGACCTTCATTGGCATTGCAACCTTGGTCAGAGAGTAGCCTTAGGGAAAGAGTACTTAGAGATAGGCATCTGAGAGAGACACTATAATCTCTCATGTACGCCTATGGCTGGGTGATTGTAGTATCTTCGGTTATTAAGAGTTTGCCTGTGATACTTAGGTATTCATATAAGTAAAAAATAGTAAGGCGGTGGCCCACGTCGCCCACGCCTTACGCCGCCACTGATTTCGTAATAATTAGATGTCAGTCTTTCATAGCAATAAAATAAATACGTCGAGCAACTCCAAGAGCTGACTCCTAGAGATGACAACTCTCTCCCGCGCCCACTGCAAAAGTGGTGAGGCGAACCACCCGTGTGGTTTTAGAGGGAAGGTCACCCAACGAGTCCGACACGTAGGGTCGCCTTCCCCTGGCTGGGGAAGTCCATGAGGATTGCCATGTGATAATAATAAACTCTTTACTCATCCTTTTTCGGAGTCGGTAAGAGGCAGCTCTAGGATGTAATCGAAACAACGGCTATAACGGTGGAAAACCTAACCACGGGCTCTAAACTGAATGATTTCATTGGTTACAGTAGGATTAATGGTGGGCGCAGGCTTCGTGACTTTCATATATAAGATGTTCACGGTGAAGCATACTCCGCAGCCGACTAAACCGGCGAAGTCAGTTCCGGTGTCAGTTCCATCGAATTGGCCATGCCGAGGCCAGAACAACCGGCCCTGCCCAGTTAAGGAACAGTTTTGTGATTAAATAGTTTACTGAAGGAATTTGTAATTTCACTACCACCTTTTTAAAATAAAAAAAAACAAAAGGCTTACTAGCAATGTGGGTCACACAAGCTAAGCTAAATGCTTATTTTACGAGTGGGTTCACGTCGGTAGTGCAATGGGTGGGGTTCGAACCGGCAACCACATGATCGCAAGTCCGACGCCCTAGCCATTAGGCTACCGCCGCTTCGTTCTCGTTTTATTTCACTTATGTCATAGGCCTTCTTACAGGTTTCATTACGTCGGAACTTTTATCCTTTTTCACATATTTCTGAATTATGGTTTTCCATGCTCCAACTACCTGGTTTCTAATAATTAAATACACTATTTAATTATTAGAAACCGATCTAGATGTCAGAGCGATGAGCGAGCTAATCTGTTTAATTATCTCCATCTCATCTTCGTATTAATATTGAGAAAATCATCGCTGGTTGTAAGAAACAAGTGTGACGCAACTACACCTAGCGAGTAGCGAGGGTTGCTTCGTGAACTTTTAATATTTTTTTTCTTGAACATGGTGGATGGCATAATTATTTGCGAAAGAAGAAAATCCACTATACTACCGGGACCACTGCCTGTGGCATCGAATTTGTTCAACATTCTACGTCTTAAGGTGACGTCAACAATATCTATTGAAGACATTACGCGCATTGAAGCAGGTTCGAATAGGTACTGCCTGAAATCGAATATTTTAAATTACATACACTCACGCCTGTATGCCTCAAAGGGTTAGGCAGAGGTGTACTTTCTAATGAATACCCACATTTCGTCGATATGTTTAGGTTCCAATCCTAATTCCAATCCCAAACTCCGAGATGCTACTGAGAACTCCATGCCAATTAAAACCAAATATAATTTAAGAAAATAACCGGAAGGATGGTGTAGTATTTTTCAGGATGAACACTGATGTTTTGGTTACAGAACAGCGTTCAAAGCGTGTGATATTCATGTTACAAAACTAATAGTTTTTTGACAAAGTGATGACCCTTATTGGCCGGAATGGACCGTCTTTGAATTTAGAACTTAGGGCACGTCTCACTGAGCAACATTAAAGGAAATCTACACATCGATAAAAGCAAGGGCACTCTTGTGAAGTCTGTCAACCCGTACTAGCCTGCGTGGTGTACATCATCATCAACCCATTAGGTACATTGTCCCACTGCTGGGCACGGGCCTCCTTTCAGAACGAGAGGGATTAGGCTATAGTCGACCACACTAGCCTACTGCGGGTTGGCAGACTTCACATGTCGTCAAGAAAATCTCTCAGGCATACAGGTTGCCCCACGATGTTTTGCTTCAGCGCCTGATAATCATATCACAAGGCACTGCACTTACCACTGGGTGGTGTACTATAGCCTAATCTCTCTCCGTCTAATGGAGTATCCGTGCCTTGCAGGGAGACCTCTGCGCTGGATTAGAATAATTAAAATAAGACCTAAAGGAAGTTTTATTAAATAAGTAAGAGGAAAAGTAGAAGTAGAGTCGTATCAATAGATCAAATAGAAGGCTGAGGATAGAGAACAGTGGCGACTGTTCCACCAACAAGAGCTGAACTCTTATATGAGAGTGAAAGAGAAGAATTTTGTATCCATTAGGTACTTACTACGATGTTATTCCATAAATTACGCAGTCGAATATTGTATCTAGGTACTGATGTACCGAAGAGTAAAGTGTTGTCGGGATCACATTCCAAACATTACTATTCCGGCTAAGGGCATTTCCTTTACTTACGCCAAAATAAACTACACCTTTTTGTTTCAATTAACGTATACTTGTAAGTTAGCGTTCACGTGTAGCAAAATACGGCGGTTTTAACAAACCCAGTCAATATTGTAGTAAGTGCAATGATTTTGACGCGTCTTGTAAGCAGGTGCATTCTACAACCTCTGCGGACGAATTCGGCCTTATGCCGCCCCAATACGGTCCACCGCCGGCCAAGTTTGGACAAATATGTAGAGAACCCTGCACGGCATGTCTTGTACGAAATAGCAGAGGCATTTGAACTGGATACCAAAGAACCTTAATCACCCATGCGGTACAGTGGAATTTGGACTCTGTTTTATCGAGTCATGGAATGTTTTCGTGTGTGGTGTTAAAAGTTTGGGACAGAGGTGTGCGGGCGGGGGAGGAGCATGCGGTCTGACTGGTTGCTCGAACGACGACCGGAGGCTGCGCGCGCGCCGGCCGCAGGTACAATCCTGTGCTTAATTTTATAATTAAAGCCCACGTGGTCCACAAGATTATATCTTGACGCGAAAATATGCAGTTTAAAATCTGTGTTATCTCTCACCTTGGGTGTTTCCTCACCATTTCCTTGAATAAAATGTATTTGGAAATTTTTGGTACAAAGATTTTATGTTTGCTACGTATGTACGTGTCGCTTTTATTATTGTCTTCAATATACCGTCTTTACACTCTGGCTAAAAGTACTATTCTCAGTTCTTGAGATGAGAACCAATTGAGCATTTAAGCTTGAAAGACAACTAGTTGTGCTTTTAATTCATCACACCGTGTTTCACACGGTTCATATTGTTACTTAGCACAGTTATAAAGCAGTACAATTAGAGCTTACATTACATAAATATTTAAGTATACCTATCTACCGTCTATATTATTTTTAACTAACTAAATAGGTAGGTTTTTATTAGGAATTTTGGGAAAACTGACAGTACCTACTTAATATTTACTTATACGTAACGTTAGATTTGAACGAGAGAGCTCATAGCGAAAGCGCTAAAAAGCTTGTAAGGGCTTATGCGCGGGCAGTCGTGCCCGACTGTACAGGGCCAAGCTCTGGCACGAGTCTTGTTAAGAATTTATAGGAGAGCCGGGCGCGGGTCGCGGCAGTGTCGTGCGCGCCTCGTAAGCGCCTGCGCCGCACCGCATCGACAGCGCACGCGCATCACACGCTGCCAAAAGTAAAAGTTTTCAGTGCAGTGCAGTGCAGTGGTAGTGAAACAGACGTGAGCACTGGAATGGATGGCTAGGTAGGCATGATCTTTTTAAAGGAAAAAAAAACACTCCCACGCTTGTGGGAAATTGGCCTATTGTGGCAGCCGCAGCGAAAGTACTCGCACTTGGTGTTTGTAGACTGGTAGGGCCTTGGAACTATGTAGATAAGTGCATAGTAAGCATAGTTTAGGTGTAACAAGTTAATTCTGTGCTACGTAGGTAGTGCTTTCAGAGTTACCTAGAGCGCTTGCGTATTTTATTCTGACTTTTAAGTTGGGTCGTTTTAATTTGTCGATAGTTCCAAACAGACCGGTTACTTCAATACTTAATTCTGTTCGGAATCAGAATTGATTATAGAATAAAAATATCGATATTTTTATTATTGTTTACTCACATTAAAAAAATCTATAATACTTACTTTTATTGTAGAAATTATTTTTCTGTTGTAGTTAAATGGAATTTAACATCAATAAAACGCTAAGGGTAACGATTTTGTATATTATTTATTAAGCATTTACATCCATATTGCACACTATTATAAATTATAATTTATTTCTAATCTGTCTGTCTATTTGTTACGTATACGCCTAAGCTGAACTAGTTTTGAAGAATTTTGGTATAGAGATAGACTGAATTGAACTGAACTGAATAAAACTGAATCTCGGAGAAGGATATAAGGGCTAAATTCTGTTTCAAAAAGTCTTGCATGCGTGTTGATGCCAGTGAATCCGCCAGCAATAGCTAGTCTTATAATTCTATACTTACCTATCATACTTACCTATTATAAAGAGGAAATGTTTGTTTGATTGAATCAAACAAACAAACAGTACTATACTTCGTCCGCATTATAAGTCAGGTTATTCCGCAGGATATTGTATAGCCTATGTTATTTGGGAATAATTTAACTTTCTTATGGTTAACAAAATACTAAAATCGGTTCAGTATAGGTACTGAAGCGATTTTAGTATTTTGTTAACCATAAAAAAGTTAAATTGGATTAACCTGGCTTATATTGCGGATGAAGCCTCTAGTACTGTTTATATTTAGGTTCTTAGGCCACATGCCTGAAGCAACATCACACCCATAAGTAGGTATACCCCAAAATGTTGTTGGGCAGAAATTATACTACTATTGTTATTTGAAATTGGAATTGTGAGCATAGAAAATTATAATTTTCCCGTGGCGTCAACAACTAGTCTCAATTTCTATAACACTCAATTAGAATACCTTAAACTGCCGGGACCCTGTGGTTTTACTGGCGTTATTTATGCCAATTACTGCCTCATTAGTCTAGTGGTCCTAAGCGCGACTGCTACACTAGAGGTCCTGGGTTCGAGGTCGAGCAAAGTGTTATTGGGTTTTTCTATGAAATTCCCTGTAGCAGCTCGGAGCCTGAATTTGTGCCCGGTTAATGGCAATAGGCTCGCTTCCTATTACATGGGACCTAAAACATATCGGCGAAATGTGGGTGCACATTAGTACACCTCGGCGAAATACAGGCGTGATGGTATGTTATGTTATTTATGCCAATTCTGAGGAAATTTCCCTTGTCCTAACGGGTGCCTCTCAAATTTCATGAAGACACAGCTTTTTCGATTGCGCGTTTATTTGTTAGTTATTTTATCGAAAGTATCGAATGATCGAAGTAAAAAAAAATATATTTTGTTTTCGGAACATTATTATTGTTCTTTGGTAAATATAATCATCCGTACTTGTGTCGCTGAAATTCTCGTCTAAATCTCATTAGCAATTTCATAGTCTTGGCTAGACATGTACAATTGTACAAGTAATGGAAATAGCATGTCATGTCTAAAAATTTGATTCTTGTGTTGAATAAATGTTTGTATGTTATGGTCTACGTACAGATGATTGTTCCAGGTAGCGCGAAGTCGCTCATATACTTATTATTGCATAGAAAAAGAACAAAAGTTATACTACTTTCAATGCATTCATTTCTCCTGCTAGATATAGTTATACCTAATATCCTGTTCTTTTATTAATAGATCTAAAAAAGTTTGCATTTTTCTACATAATTTGCAAGTATAATCTTGAAGTTTACGGAAACATATTAATATACTTAGTAAACAGTCCCCGATAAAAATGCCCCATATTTCATTTTGTCATGTTATTGTGCATACCAATTAGCCACATAGTTTCTAATTAACCTTAGTTTATTGACACAAGTTAGGTGCGTAGTAAGCACAGTTGTTGATGTCATCGCCTTGTATTGGCCGCACCGGTTTTCGAATCAAAATTATTATAGTTGTAATTAGCGGTTCTCAACACGTCGCGTTTGGAAGTTGTTAGAAGTTGTAACCTTTGTAACTCATTGATGTCTTGCGTATTTCAGTGTAGTTGATCATTGGGAGCCCGTGAAATTATAGGTCAGATTAATGAGTTCAACGCTCATTAATCTGACCTATAATTTCACGGGCTCCCAATGATCACCAGCTTTACGTACTGCCTCATTAGTCTAGTGGTCCTAAGCGTGACTGCTACGCTAGAGGTCTTAGTTTTGATCCCCAGGTCGAGCAAAGTGTTACCTATTGGATTTTTCTATGAAATTCTCAGTAGCAGATCGGAGTCTGGATTTGTGCCCGGTTAATAGCAATAGGCTCGCCTCCTATTACATGGGACCTTAACATACCGGCTAAGTGTGGGTGTACATGAATACACCTCTGCCTAACCCTTCGAGGAATACAGGCGTGGGTTGTATGAAAACTTTACGTAGTAGTGCCTCGCTGGCATGTGTACATGCCAGCATGAATGGGTCGGCATTACCGGGGAAATATTACCGTCCCACAGAATATCGACGTCAAGTAGTAGTATGCATACTGTTGCGTTTCGTTCGGCGAGTAGGTATGGAGCGCCGGAGGCCCAATTCTTCCCTCAGTCCCGTTCCTTCTCCTTTCCCCTTCCGTTTCCTTAACGCATCTGCAACCTGCTGCATCTGCTGGCTGCTAATATACCTAACAAACTTCACCCATCGACAGGTTAGAAACCTATTTCAACGGGTTCATAATTGCTCAAATAACTGCGTTCTAATTGTGGCACGTTAACTATTTTAGTTTGAACTATGCTATGCGCTAATGGGCCAATTTCTGAAGCGACCGGCGCGCCCCCTATCCGAAGTCTACCACACTTAATTCTCTCTAGCGATCGTGGAGGCGATAGTGTCGGAATTCCGCGCTCATTTCATTACAAATACGGTTTCGAAGTGTTATTTACAACAGACTTTATTAAGCCTTGTTTTCTGTCACAGTTCTTGGCGTTTAGAGTTAATAGTATTATTGCATCATGCGGTTACTTCTACTGCTGAATAGGCTTGCTTTAAAACAATAAGAAGACGGCATAACAAGATGGTTAGGTTCGGAGGACATCGGGGACACCTATAGGTGATTTAGAACTTTATAGTTGTGTCTCAGTGCTTGTTAATTTAATAGAATTTTCAGGTAGAGCTCCTGTTTGAGGCGGAATGTAACGAATAAGTTTAGCCGAAGACTGTAATAAGCTATTTATGTAATATGGAAATAAGCTTAATACCTAGAACCTAGAAAGTTAATTTTAAAATAGAACTGTATATTATTGTATAGAGGCACACAGTAGCCCCGCTTGACTGGTAGATATGTCTTCTAATATCCAAAATGATTTGGAACTAGTACCTACATATATTTTTCTAAATAATTGGCTAACCCTATTGTATTGTTATACTCTCATTGCTCCGGTCTTTACAGTATCTAACCTTCTTTCCTTTATTCTGAGTGTATGTGTACAAATGATCATATTATTTGATTTGTAATTACCTTGTCTACTTACCTAGCCATCAGACCGGTTCATTATTGACTAATTTGCAAATAAGTGCTGCGCGGGGGACGGGTTAATTAGTCAAGTTATCTAATTATAAAACTATATAATTCATATACATATGTACACTCTTATTATCATAATTACATTGCACCTCATTTAATAGGTCTGGTTGCGGTGCCTAAGGTCCTGGAATCAATTCTCAAGTAGGGTAAACTGTTACTGGATTTTATTAAAGAAGTTCCCTGTAGCATACCTAGCGGTATTTAATATAGCTTCCTGTTACAAACAACCTAAAAGCATACATTTCTTGTAGACCGTGGGTGTACCTGTTTAGAGGTATGTTGGTACCTATTGTAGACCTCTGCATAACCTTTTGCGGAATACAAGCGTGATGGATAATTTAGAGAGCTTACACGTGAAAGTATTCACAGCCACTTGGCTATTTCTGTCGTCGAACAGCATAACTTATTTTGTTCCGGTTTGAAGGGCATGGGTGCCGAAGAAATTGTCACTTTTTAATTTGTCTTTGACGCAGATAATGCAATGATACGGACGTGCTCCTAGGACTTGACGTAGTTTTAGATCAGAATAGACTGACTACGATCGCAGTGTTTCTAATTCTTCAAATCCATATGTACTATTATACAATATCTACAGGGTGAAAGAGACATCGATGCACAACCGCTTACCATGAATTCAGTACTTACATGATTCTGGACCCCCTTGATTGCGACGATATATTTCGTTATTTGTAAAAAAGAAACGCTTTTTCCTACAATATATACACAGTCAAAATGTATGGAGAATAATATAATAAAAGAGACATAGATTTTTACTATAAGATGCATATGAAATAATAAAGGCTGCGGCGTTAATCTCCAAAACGGTTGCACCCATTTAGATGGACATTCACTGGCAGTTAGCTAATGTTATAATAGACATGGGACATTTAATATCACACTCAAAAACAGCGAAAAAAATCGGAAACCGCGGGTGAAACAGGCAGGGCACAGTTATGTAGTAAATAAATTAAATTAGAAGGTCCTGCTACTATACATACCTACGTAAGTAATGATTTCATTTCAAGTAAAATTGTAAAATATATCGATATGATATTACACCATAACCGGAAGGAGTATTTGTACTTCCTATAAAAAAAATAAACAAACGTTCAAGAAAGCAATAAAAAAGATATCTGTCGAATCATTCACATAAAAATACACGGATGGTAATTTCACATGAAACAAAGTACGCATAGAACACGATGTTCCTGTTTCAGTGCGGTTCATGTTTGAACCATTTATGTATCATGACCAGGAAATTGATAAGTTTCACGTAACATGTTTATGTGGAACAATACGAATATCGTTGAAGAGAGTCGCTGCACTTCCCGTAAGCGGCGCTTGTGTTCTACGTAGAAGGTTATGTTATTTTCAAAAATTACTATTTCCTTCACGCCGTTGAGCGTACTTGGATGAAAATGGCACGGTACCGCGTGCCGTGGATGGTACAAGCTTAGGGAGACTTATACCCAGCAGTGGGTGTAGTCAGGCTGTGGATGATGATGGCGATAAAACATACCATCACACCTGTATACTCCCAAGGGTTAGGCAGAGGTGTACCTACTAAATATACACCCATATTTCGCCGGTATGTTTAGGTCCCGTGTAATAGGAGGTGAGCCTATTTCCATTAACCGGACACAAATCCAGACTCCGAGCTACAAAAACGAAAAACCCGATAACACTTTACTCGACCTGGAGATCGAACCCAGGACCTCTAGCGTAGCAGTCTTGCTTTGGACCACTAGACTAATGAGGTAGTCATGATGATGGCGATGCTGATGACTATTTCCTGACTTATTTCTAAATTGAGTAAGTGCCGTAGTCCCAACGGCGACTGCTACGTCAGAGGGTTAGGATCGATTCCCAAGTGTGTTAAGGCAAAGGGCAAAGTGTTATTGGATTTTTCTAGGAAATTCTCTAGCAGCTCGGAATTTGAGTTTGTGCCCGGTCAATGGCAATTAGGCTCGCCTCATGTTACTAGGGACTTAAAAATACTGGCATAATGCGAATATGTTTAAAGACCTTCCGCAAATCGTAAATTTTTCATAGGTCTACCTACATGATGTTTACCTATATGAATGCTCTAAATTTCCTCAGATTTTAATTTTATTGAATAACAGTAACCCTTGTCCTGTGAAATATAAATAAATTAATATGTCATATGTAGGTACGGCTTTTTTAAAAGCAGACAAGTCACAATCATGCAGAATCATTTCAGTTCAAGAGCCGTGCTGGATAACGTCATGTCAAAGTTAAAAGCAATTATATACACATGAGAGTGCACTCGTGGTCCTACATACATGTTCCGCCACTCGGACCGAGAACTTATGCTAATTTTATTCAAGCTGCGCGCGCATCATTGTAGATGCAGCACATAAAAATACTCATAAAGCTTTGGACGTTTGTAATACAACAGGCAAATGTTGATGTCTGATGTTTTAAAATTCTGTATGGAAGAGCACAAAAAGTCGTACGCGATAGTAGTTAAGTCTGTAGTCTTTTTTATTAGTTATAATGTATATCGTCGTAGAAAAGTAAAATTTATACAGAAGAATACGTACAAAAGGACCAAAATGTATGAAAAATATGCCAAAATTTCCTATGAAATTTAAAATAAGATGAATTTGGGTTTTCGCCTTTGATATTTGGTCCGGAATATTTTTTTGATTTCGTTCTCATTGCATGTTATAAAAATGGAAAAGTGAGATGCTACACTATAGTCTATGACAACGTTTTATTAGAAAATATAACCAATTATATTTTTATGTGAGATTCCCATGTCTAACGTAAAAAGCATGGGAACCACGCGTTAAGCGCTAACCAGTGAAAGTTAAGAAATGTTGTGAATCTACGATGATTTGTTAGAGCACATACCTAAACGTCTGTCAAGATGATTTTGTAAAGAAAAATCCACACATTACCTACCGCTTTGTCTATAAAATAAAACATCTAACCACGAGGTAAAAAGTGTAAACCAAAAATATACCAGGCGAGTTCAGCACAATAAAATATTCATTGGTATTTAATAAATATTGCGGTCAAAGGGCTAGGGGTCATGTAGTGCACCTATTCTTCAGGTTTCTGAATCAAAGAATTATTGACTTATTATGGTCATGCGCTTACGCCAATAAGTAAGAAAAGTAAGTACGTATGCTGCTTTTCTCGCATGTCCAACGCATTTACAGAAATATAAAATATCATTTCATTTCAATTCTACAATGTAATTTTACCCACAATTATTATATATTCATATTCATATAGAAGCGGCGGTAGCCTAATGGCTAGGGCGTCAGAATTACGATCATGAAGTTACCGGTTCGAAACTCACGCATTACACTACCGACGTCGACCCACTCGTATTTCATTTAGCTTAGTACGAGGGATTAACCAGAATACTAGTAATGTGCGACCCACATTGCTAGTAAAGCTGTTTTTTTTTTAACTGGTAAGTAATGCGTTCATCATTCCTCAGCATCAAATGTTCGTTGTGACTCTATACAATCACGAGGTTCAAATAAGAATTCTTTGTGTTATTTGAACTCGTCTGTAAGCCTATATCATGCTTTCATTCAAACGCATGACAAATCTATCCGACGCGACGATGCATCACTGCCGCCCTCTCCATTAAAAACTTAATTCATGCAGGTCAACGACCAACTATTCGGTAGCTTGAAAACTTGACATTTTACAAAAGGATTTGATGACATCAAAATATACAGTATGTGGAATATCGCCGTAGGGTACGGCAGAGGAACGCGTGGCATTCGAGAGAGCCACATAAATCCTCCTTCGGCCAGTTTTTGTCCGTTTTTGGATTCCATTGTGTCAGGTATACAGTAGGATTGCCAACCGATTCGGACACGCGGGACACGTGAAATGTTGTTTGATTTAAAAATAATTTGGAAGTGAGATAAAACTCCCGCTGTGTATAAATTGTATGGAACAAAAAATTTTAAGTTATTTTTTTTTTTAATGCTAAAGATATTTAAAATTTTATTACCTATAATTTAAGATTAGTTTGTTTTCGGAAGAATATTAAGTAAATTTTTATTGTGAAAATAGTAGGTAATATAAACATAATTTTTCATCAACACGTTTATGTATTTTTGATTGATACACATAACAGAATAATACAGTATTTTTAATAATCTCGGCATTGGTTGGTAACACAGAGGCACCCTTGTCGGGTAACATCTGCTGCATTATCGGGTTATAGTTAATTGATTCCCGATGTTTTTGATCGTATTAAGATTGTCTGCTCATCGGATTTAATGAGCATATAAATGAGCTATAGTAGTCATTATATGTAAATTGTTCATTTAATCTAAAAATCTATGTTTTATGCTTGTCCCGACCAGTTTTCTGTAGTCTTAGATTTTATTGATATAGAATTTTATTTAAATTTGATAAATACTTAAGAAGAACAAAATAGTTATTATATCAACTCCATCGAAGACCAGACGTTTTAAAATTATCCGGAAATGCAACGTTTAGTAAAAGGAACGTACGCAGTTAACTGTGTTAAGTATTTTAGACTATTTATGACGTCATAGTTTATTAACAAAGATTCAACAGCAAAATCGTGAGACAGAATAAGAGTACATATTCTTTACAAACAGTATAAGTATGTACTAAAAAGTCACAAAAATAAAGCTGGTCTTTTCAGGGTCCTCATACATAAATATATTATTTTTTTCTGTGATGATATTTTAACGACAATTTACTCTTCTATGTTGGGTTTAATTTTATATAAATATGGATTACATCATGCACTATCACTCATCTATTGATATGTACATAGATCTATGCAATGATTTAAAGCTGCACATGAGCTAAAATTGTGATCCATTTTGGAACACAACACAGAAGCGTATCACCATAATCGTCTCTACTATTTTAACCTTTAAGATATTGAAATTCTTCATGATCACGACTAATTTACCCGAGATAAAAATCTGGTGAGCGGCAAACTGATGAGGGGACGTAAATATTTGTAGTTATTCACGTTAAAACAATGCGGCGTGTCTCACCTGGACAAATTACCGGTAAATAAAGAATCTTGTATAACCACTATAATACGAACGTACAGAAAGACCAGACGAATGAAACTGTGGCGTTTAGTTAGCAAAGTGCTGCAAGACAAAAGATTATCACTCTCTTTGTGGGTCAGAAAAACTTTGTTTCATAAAAAATATTTTACAAGGACTAAGTCCAGGGATGTTTCTTAAAGAAACTTCGAAGTTCTCTTCGACGCCATGACCAGAAAGCTGCCAGATATCTTGCGATGTTAATTCAATATTGAGGAGTCATAACTTATAGAACCAATGAATACAGAGTTAAAGACCTTATTGAATAAAAATAAATTAGCTGGATTTCTGGCTTTGCTCGGTTTGAGTAAGTTTTCATTCCAATATAGTATCTTATATTTTGAGTAACTTTTTTACGGTAAGAGTCTAATTATGGCGCTTGTCTTTCTCCCGTTGATAACAATGAGTGGACTTACTCCATCTATATTTCAACTGGACTGGGTAATAAAATGAAGCGCGCAGGCGTGTTGCACGGGCGCAAGCGCAGCCGACCAATGATTAATAACAGAATGTTAGCTACCGGACGAAGGGCACAGAACCGCTTTGTTTGGAGATTTTGTTAATGGCGACGGTGTTTAAAGCTTTTTTAGGAATGTGATAGATGGATTTGTTTAATCATCATTACACCAAATTATTGTGAACCTTTACATTCGGTATTTACTAAGTTCACTTCAGTTTTTACAAATAAAATAGGTATGTCTAGCTCTTATCAATGATAGTGGATTTTATTGTTTGGGATAACCAAAAATTTTGTTAATGTAAAGTCCGACTATAAGATAAAAAAATAATAGTCTGGATTTCATTAGACCTTTGACTTAGAGCTTAAGTAAAATTACAAAAAAGTTAGATGCTAAAAGCTTTTTCAATTATGCTAATAGGTCAATAATTTATACATATGAGTTCGCCAATCGTTGTTTACCATATTTCATCCATTATCTTCATGCTAATCTTAGAATGTGCATTAATGTATCGATAAATCTATATTTATCACACGTCTTTAACAAAAAGTGTTACCAGACTGGTGATATAACAGTAACTAGTTTATTTGTACAATTCTTACCATTATTTCATTCATTAGTAAAACATGGTAAAAAGGCCGATTATAATATTTATTTCTGCTCGATATTTATTTGTTCTTAAAAAGAGCGGTGTAAGACGAGTTTTTCTTGTCTATAATCAGAAGTCAGTACCATCCTAATTCGTGTACTGAATTCACTTTTGACTGTATGTTTTATATAATCATTGAATAGATTTTGATTAAGAGGTCGTAAAAGTGTAATTTTACGACTTTTGCCTTTTTAGCACCACAAATTTGTCAATCGGATCCAATGATTTTATGACCTAAAACATAACCACAATCTCCGGTTCCCGGAAAAAGAGTGCTTTTTAAGAGAAATATGTCCTTTAAGCTTTCATTGCGTTTGTTATTTTGTTTTAAACATTATTGGAAAATTTTAGCTTCTTTTTTATATAAAACTGCACGAATCATACTCCTCGATTTTTATCAATCAATTATTGACGTAATTTATTTTGGTCCTTCGAGCCGGATTCTTACAAAATAATGAAAAATACCAACTGCATTTGCTTCTAATCAATCTCCACTCCTGTACACTAAAAACCGTTTACTGATATTAAAATAGCATCGGATTGCAAATGTCGTTAAGGTTCAAATATTGCCGCGTCTCAATATCAATCATGTCGACATCTAATTAAATTAGTTACACATACCCAGTACGTACACTTTGCTGTAAATCATGCAATTTCTAATTATATCCCAGTAGATACATTTTGTTATTATGTGCGTCATAATGTCACAATTCCGTCAAGCTGAGACATGCGTACAGCTTTGTATCGTACATTGCACTTAGTAGTTTGAAAATATTGATAGATATATTAATATTCTAGTGTAAGAAAAATACAATCTAAGACAGGAATCGAACCTGCGTCCCTTTAGCTAAGTACAGTGATGTCTTTAGCCACCAAGATCTCTGCCTGTGATATGCGTCTTTCACTATGACAATTAAAATCTTTATTAATATTTAGCATTAATTAATGCCAAAGTATAATAAAAAACTAACTTATATGATAGAACTTAGACTCCAGATTGTTGCTATTAGACAAACTCCTTCTGCGTCAGTCTAACTAAAAAGAGAATTAATCAAACTATTAACTAAAATTCTGAATCAGACTGCCTCATTAGTCTAGTGGCCCCAAGCGCGACTGCTACGCTAGAGGTCCTGGGTTCGGACCTCAGTTCAGGCAGTGTTAGTGGGTTTTTCTATGAAATTCTCAGTAGCAGCTCGGAGACGGAATTTGTGCCCGGTTAATGGCACTAGGCTCGCCCCCTAAACCTAACCTACCATACCGGGACCTAAACATACCGGCGATATGTGGGTGTACATTGGTACACCTCTGCCTATCCCTTCGGGGAATACAGGCGTGATGGTATGTTATGTTATTATAAATCTTTGGTAATAAGAAGTGGTTTGTACTGCATCTTTTGCCGATCGTATGAACTCAACAGAACAACTCCAGTAGCTGAGAGGGTCCAGTAATTCAAACATCCTGTCATTTCGGCAGCTGTCCGTGCGATGATTGATGGCGAGGTGAAGACGCTAAATTATACTTGAGAGGCGCGGGCTCAAGTTATGTACACACTACGAACGTAGCTTATATTTTTTCCGGAGCTGTTGAAGATAAAGAATGTTTTAAATTGGAATCTTGCTATTCTAGCGAGACACTTATATTACGCTAGCGATTAGTATTTTAAGTCTGGAAGCTTATAATCTAGAGACAAATAATTTTGAACCCATCTACAGAGGCAAATAATTTGGAACCCACCGATCTATAAAACATCCTAGTAAAAGCTATTTTACATAATAAAATTATGACTGTTTCTTTGCGTGCTACTGTGTAGACCTATTTGAACATATTTTATTTTACCAAAAACTTATTTAAATGACAACTTTCATGATTTGATATTTCTTGAACTCTGTGACGTCAACTTTTCAATCACATCTGCACCTGTTGCAGTTCGTTGTAACAAAACCTTCGAATACCTCTGTAATAACAAAGGTGAAGTCGTTCTCCTAAAGATTATGGGGCAATTTCAGCCCAAATTAGTGCACCAAGGCCAGAATTTTGGGAATCACATTATGTCTCGCCTCAACACGCACTCATTTTTTTTCAAACAGCGCGTTTTTGTGCGTTTCTTTTATTTTATTTTACGCTTTGTGGTTAAAATAATGCTTCAGACTTCTTGTAGATATTAGGAGTTAAATAAATTCATAATATTCTATGATTAGCTTTTTTGTATCAATAGCAACAATTGTCCATCCATCAAACCCATCCTCAGTTGTCGTTTGTTTGTCAACGTTTTGTAGGGACTATTCTCTAGTGCTCGTAACCGAAGATAGAATGCTACACCACCGGAATATATTTCTTTAACAGAATATCAGAAAAGCCTCAGAAACTTACGCTTTCGAACCTTCAATGATGGAAGGCTACCTACATGGGAGTGCAAGGAAGCCGCACCTACTTGCGCGATGGTCCATGGCCTTAACAATGGGGCGCTGCTACCGAAGCCGTCGCGAGCCATTTCACCCGTCCCCTGATGCCTCGATCAGATGATGGGGAAAAACAAATATAATCAAGTCCTTAAAGTATATAGAATCTTTATGTTCGACATTTTTATGTCACATGATCTTTAGGTAGGTACAAAAGTAGTTTTCATGAATATTGCAAGTGTTATGGTACACTCACTCTTTGGTTGATCAAAATATATTATATTTTTATGTATGCTATTATGATTATTATGCGATGATCTCGTTCATTTTGGGAAGAAGAACCATTTAAATTTCCCAAAATCACGTCTAATTAACTCACATAACACATGTTCACTAGCTAGACCTACCAATGTAAGCTTTTGTTGTTTGTAATTCAGTGTTTTATTATGTAAATTCTTACTGGAATGCTTTTGAACGTTATAGGTATCATTAAACGAACCATTGTAAGATCTACCGGCAGAAATAGGGTTATCTATATGATATCCATCATGCCAGTGAACAAATGCATTATGATAGAGTAGGTAAAGCTTTAGTCATTGACGAAATAATAAATAGTGCGAAGAAGCAAATGAAGATAAGTGAGAAAATAACTACTGAAGTAGGTAAATGAGAACCAACAAATAGTACCGCATACCATATCTAGTTCAAATAGCAACGAACCGGTACTGCGAACCCTGAGTACGCACGTTCCTGCGCGCATACTTGCGCACGCGCCCACAGGGGGCTCATTGTGCGCCTGTGCAGGCCCGCTGTGACCAACAACGGGCGCCTTGTCCGGCTGACTCAGTACGTGATGGGAACACACTTCCACGACACCGTTTGTTGGTGCATATGTTAGCTCTTCAATGTTGTAGGCAAAGACAAAATTGAGGTAATATGGCATGTTTCGAATGGTCCACGATTTACGTCATAATAATCTACCTTAGTAGTTAAGTCCCTTTTAGATCTTAGTCTTTTCCCAATTATGTTAAGGTCGGATTCAAGTCTAACCAGACGCGGCTGTATATCGATATTTAAACAAGAATTTCCATCAGATCTACGAAAACAATTTCTGGGTAGTGCCAACTTATATTAAGAATATATGCTAGAGATAAACTGGTATATAAATAAAATCAGCCACATTTGTTACCTAAGATGTAGGTTATTTCTCTAATTTATTATGGCAGTTCAAATTGATTATCTCAACAGCCATAGCTTAGACATACATGATTGGGTTTTATTCGGTAATTAATTAACAATGGCTTGTGAGATTCATATCTAGGCTAAACCCGAAGCCAAGTCCGGCACTACAAAGCCTACAAGGCTATCTTATTTAATAAAATATAGTAAACAGTTAAGTGTACCGTTACTTTCTGCTAATAGTATTAGTTTACGCTAATATTTATAATCCTCTTAAAAGATAGAATGTATAAGAGCTATCGTTGGCGCGATCTGCAGGCTGCCAGGATAACGGAGTGCTCACTAAAGGCCAATTTGTTTACTACTTGCTCTGAACAGCTATTTGTTAAGCGTTCCGCTTTCAACGCGGTAGCTAGACATGAACAGATTATATTTTACAATAGCTTTTAACGTTATCAGTAACAAGCGGTTTCTTAACTAAACCAAACGATGAACTAAGGACTTAGAGAAGTTGACTGATGGACGCGGAGGGTTGAGGATAAATCAGTTCTGACACAGAAGAAGAACAACATATTTTTGCTTTGGCTCTCCCCGGATGAATGTAGAAGCTAAACGGTATTATGGGGGAATAGGGACACTGATGTTGACAAGCCCTGTTTAAGTTATAGTCGAAAAGGGCTAGATGATATTTCCACAACACCCTTAAATGAATGAGTGAAGGTGTACCTACTTTGTGTGTAACACATTGTTTTCTGCACGTTCCAGTGAGGATGCGTGCACGCCGCGAGCGGAGGCGGCGCCGCTAAGCGGCGGCGGTGGGAGCGTAAACGCGACCGAGCCGCGGGTTGAGCGAGCTTGCGCATGCGCGGCCTGGACGCCGCGCCGTCAGCCAGCACCACACGAGATCCTGCGCCCCAAGCCAAGAAGGTAAACGTAGCGTCCGATACCCAGGAGGATTCCCAAGGCTACTCAAATCTTTACCTAGTTCTGAGCATCGGTCAACAATGCCAATCCTTCGATTGTATTCCCGTTTCAATGTCTCCGTTCATTGAGAGTGATCTTAAATCTTCCATCGCTGGACAAAGGCTTCGCCGAATACGCGTCGCAATTCGTTCCTTCCTGTGTGTCACGGTCTCAGTCAGTGCACTCTATAAGTGATTGTGACACTTGCTTTTGAGTAGCTTACAATATCTACTATTTGTGGGCGATTGTCAAACCTAATTTTACATTAGGTTTTCTTTAAAGAACCTTGTATGTTCCTAAACAGTCTTGGAAGGCTCTGAAGAACAAGTTAAAATATCAAAACGTCCTGCTTAATTAATTTCTAGTTGTAGGTTTGTAGTGATCATGAGTTTTGTGGCAGTTTTTGTTTCAGCTCTCGTTTTCTCGTTAATCACTTCCAACTCCGTAGATTAAATTTTTCTCGCATTCAAATTTCCCACAACCAAGCAAACCATTTCCCGCCACGGAAATAACTTTCTACTTACTTTTACAATAAATATCGTCATAATCATAACTTGTTCAATGAGCAGCGCTGTAGACGCGTATCATAAGACCACAAACATTTAATATGAATGCATCGTTTTGTGCGCAAATGGGACAGATGTGGCACTGTGGCAGTGTCGTAAGTTAGGCTTGCCGTGCCGTGCCGTTAGCCGCGCCGGCCGTGCATCATCCGGCGACGGCAAGCGCGTGGAGCTTGCGCAGACGCATATTTACACATGCTGCTACAGCACACAGCTGAAACGAGATAAGTATAGAGTATGCTTTCGAAACAGTCGATGTATCAATACAAATAAGTATTGCAGCACTACTTGGAGGTGCATTTGCTCGTCCTGCAAGCCCTAGGTAGACAGGCTCACTGTCAAATATTGCCTGACTAAAGTCCGGGGTGCCTGAATATCTCAGGAAAATATTAAATATTAAGAAGTACCAACAGTTGAATTCAAAAAAATATGCATAATTTCATTATAAGCATACCAACGGCAACGATTGGAATTATGAGTGATTGATCAAAATGGACAGTGAGTACAGTAGGCCAGTCCTTCACAAGCGATTTCGTCTCCATTCCTTCTGAAAAATTAGCTTCATTCTATGCGAAATTTAACATAGCTGTCAAATCCCTTAAGACCAATAACAGACACATTTTAATGAGGTAGTATAGATGTGACACATTGAAATTATTTTCCTTCTATCTTGCTGGTGTTTTTACATTCGCCACCTGGCTTTATCGTCACTTCGTGCGTTTGATGCCACCATTTACATGGAAACGTTTCAACCATCGTATGACACTGTTAGGCTATTTACTATCAGATATGCAACGGAGCTCAATATTGAATTTTAATCGTATCCCTGTTTTAAGATCGCTTCCAGTGTTGATTTACGCTTCGATCTAAAACGTCGTGTGTACATTTACTCCCATAACCGGTTTGTTAGGTATAAAAAGTGCAGCTGTGCCGGCGGCGGCGACGCGGTGGCCGGCACAGCCTTTTGTTTATTATGGCGGAATTAGCAAATTATGAATTAAATAATATGTTCGCTGGTCGGAATGTAGAAGATAAACATTTAGAAAGTGAAACAATACATGCTGTAGATTCGAACACAAGAAAACGTGTCAGGGAGGATGACTCATCTGGTAGTTGGACGACAGTAACAAGACGCGAGAAGAGGATCACTAGACGTTCGACGGATGAAGAATCAGAATGCAATAGCTATGGAGAAAACATTGAGGTATGCGTCAACCATAAAGATAAATTTCCAAAACAATTTACACTCGCCAAATTGTTTAAATCTAACAATATATCAGGAATAACGCGAGTTAAATACGTTAATCCATACAAATTAAAGATAACGTTCGAACGAGAATCTTATGCTGATAAATTTATGTTATGTAAAACATTTATCGACATGGGGTGGCGATGCTCAAAAACCATGGAAGTCGGCGTATCATTTGGAGTCATTAGAGATATGGAGCTAGATCTTTCAATTGAGGAATTCTTAAACAATGTGGAATGTGACATAGAAATATTATCTGCTATTCGTCTAAATCGGAGAAATAAAGATAGTGATTCTTTCGAAGAAAATAATATTAGCAAATGGACCACCAGCGAATCAATCCGTTTATGTTTTAAAGGGCCATCACTACCTCCATACGTACATATATACGAGATGCGTGCCCAAGTTGAAAAATACACTTTTCCTGTTACACAGTGTTCCAAGTGTTGGAAATATGGTCATATTTCAAAGACGTGCCCATCAAAAAGAATTCTTTGCCCTAGATGTCTGGGGAATCATGATAAATGTGAGTCGACTACATTTAAATGCGCAAATTGTTCAGACGCGCATATGTCCTTTGATAAAAAATGCCCCGTGTTCATAAAAGAGAGAAAAATTCGAGAACTGATGTCTGATTTTAATTGTACTTATCAGAAAGCGTTGTCGTTATATGTGCCACAATCTCCAAATCCTGTTTCGAGTTTTATTAATGAAAACAATCCCTTACCACTAGGGGATACACAACAAACCCCTCATGCACCCGAAGAAACTAATCAAGGCACGTCTACGTATGCGAGCAAATTAAAGTCGACAAACATTATACGTGACGAACAGGTCATAGAAAAAAATTGCAAGATAACAAAACGAATTAAAAATAATAGTTCTCAACCAAAGAAAGGTCGTCAAACACATGAAAATAATAATGATATGGATTGGCTCGCAGAGGACTCATCATCATCATCAACTTGTTTGGAAACAAGACCAAGCAATCGATTTATAGACATGGAAACCAATACAAAGGATAGAACAAACATAGAGGAGGTGAGAACAAACACAAAGGAGGCCAGAACAAACACAAAGGTGAGACCAAACACAAAGGACTGGACGTTTATGCGAATGTTGCGCAAACTTACAGACATTGGATTTTCTAAAATATCACTAGAGTCTAAAATAATAAGCATGGGTAAAACTATTTTAGAATGGTTAGTATCAATAGTTTTAAGCAATAACTCAGATGATTCATTCTTGTGTAGATTACTCAGTGGATTATCTTAGAAACAGTGTCTGCCTTAATCTAATTCAATGGAATGCACAGAGTGTAAGACCAAAATCAATTTTATTGGAACAATTATTGAATCAGGATAAAATACATATTGCAGTTCTTAGCGAGACATGGCTTGATATTGAAAATACTTTTAAAATTAAAGGATATAATGTGTTTAGACTTGATCGTGATGATGGATATGGAGGAGTTGCGATAGTAACTCACAATTCAATCAGAGCACAGATACGTAATATACAAAATTTTAACCCCAGAATAGAAGTACTTTGTGTCAAACTTTTTAACTGTCAGGGTATTGAGAACATTATTTCCTTGTACTGTCCTCCGACAGTACAAACTTGTCAAAGTGATTGGGATGCAATATTCTCGGTTGCTAATAGTAAAACTTTAGTATTAGGAGATTTCAATGGTCACCATGTTAATTGGTCGTGTAAAGTCGATCAGCGGGGATCCCAAATTTTTGATTCCTTATTGGAATATAATTATGCAACTCTTAATGACGGCAGCCCTACACGAATAAGATTAGTTAATGGTAATCTACAAAATTCTTCCCCAGATATTTCTTGTGTATCATCGGACTTAGCTTTAAACTTTTCATGGAAAGTCACAAATGAATCTCTCGGTAGTGATCATTTAGTTATAAAAATATCAACGACACTAAATAATACGAGGTCATTTATTAAAAAAAGAAACTATAAAAAGAGTAACTGGAATAGCTACACGTCTATGGTAGAACATTTATTGGCCAATTCATCAAATCCAGATGACCCACAATTGAGTTATGACAATTTCGAGTATATTTTACAAAAAGCAGCGGATGCTCACATTCCTTACACTGTCATTCCACAGCATATAAGTACAAATTTTAAACCAAAATATTATTGGAATACCAATTTATCAAAATCAGTAGCCGAACGGCGTTTAGCACTCGCGAACTTTAGAAGCAATCCGTGTCCACGTAATTACGTATTGCTACAGGACAGGATTCGTGATTCCCAACGATTGATCCGGAAGGTAAAATGTCAGTCATGGCAAAAATTTTGTTTATCTGTGGATGAAGTGACCTGTGCTAGTGACATGTGGCGTTACATGAGGTGGGTGAAAGGATTTAAATCAAATACTCAAATCGTTGATCCAGATATTGCAGAAAGGTTATTAAAAGATTTAACGCCTGACTTTGTTTGCCCCCCTCAGCCAAACTTTCGTTCATATAACAGTCAATTAGAACCTGATTTTACAGTTTATGAACTAGAAAATAATATCAAAATTAAGGATACGGCTCCAGGTTGTGATGAGATATCATTTTCAATGATAAGTCATCTGCCTGACTCGGGTAAAATATCCTTAGTTAATTTATACAATAAATTTTATCGTCTCGGTTTCGTTCCTATACAGTGGAGAAATATTCGTATCATTCCTATTCCTAAAGCGGGGCGCGATCCAGGACAAATTTCGTCTCTTCGACCTATATCATTAATGTCATGCCTTTGTAAAATCTTTCATTGCATGCTAAATAAAAGATTAGAATGGTACTTGGAAAAAAATCAGATCTTCTCAGTCAAAACAGTCGGCTTTCGCAAATCTAGATCATGTTTAGATAATCTTAGTACCCTTGTTATCAAAATTCAGAAAGGATTCTCTGAAAATTTAACAACTATAGGATGCTTTATCGACATCAATAATGCTTATAATAACGTAGATATCATAAGTCTCTTGAACATTTTAGATAATTTAGGAGTAGGAAATAAAATGTGCCGATATCTTTGGAGCTTTTTTAAGGAAAGACATCTTCAGATAAAATTATTTAATTATGAAGGGCTTCGACTTACTGGACGTGGTTTGGCTCAGGGAGATCCTCTATCTCCACTTTTATTTAACGTTGCTACTTTTGAAATTTGCAAGTCTCTAAGGAACGTTGACGTTTCTCAGTACGCTGACGATTTTGTTTTGTTTAAGTCGGGTAAAAATTTAAATGTCATCGTGAGAGAACTGCAATATGCATTAAATGAGTTTAACTCTTTAGTCACAAAAATAGGACTAGAAATATCACCCAGCAAGACCAAAGTATGTATTTTTAAAAAAGGTTGTTGCAGGCAGTCAGTTTCCCTAATGGTTAATGATCATGTACTTACAGTTGTTAATAATGTCAAATATTTGGGGCTCTGGTTGGATCAGTCACTCAAGTGGAAGAAACATATTAAAGAGATAGTGGAAAAGGTTGCAAAATTTATAAATATCTTTAAAATTTTAGCAGGTTCAGGATGGGGTATTCATCAAAAACATTTACGCCGCTTATATATTTCTATTATCCGTAGTAGACTAGATTACGCCAGCTTCTTATATGATAATAGCTATAACTGCAACCTATATAAGTTGGACAAAATTCAGAATCAGGTACTTAGGGTTATTGGAGGATTTATTAGGAGCACTCCCATCCATGTGATGGAAAGTGAAGTAGGTTTACCTCCTCTGAGTATTCGTAGAAGATATCTGGCGGGTAAGTTTTGTCTTAAATCGAAATCCTTTAATGATAGTGAAATAATTAGTGTACTTGATACACTTACTGATAGCACTTCACAATATTGGAGGAATAGAAAACAACCACTGCTATTGAAAGTTTATGATTGTTTTAAATTAGTTCCAATTCACTCTATTCAAATACTAGAAATGTTCTCGCTGGACACTTGGGTTAGCAACATTAACGTGCGGGGGACTATTAAACATAGCATTGATCAAATAGATAAGGCTAAACATCAATATAACATCAATTACCTTAATCAAGTTTCTGTAAGATTTATAAATCACCAATATTCAGAACACTACAAGATTTTCACAGACGGTTCTAAAACCGATGCAGGAAGAGGAGCTGCTATTTTAGATCCACAGACAAATACCACTTTCAAGTTTAAAATTGATTCCAAAGTTTCAATTATGCATATAGAATTGATAGCAATAGCGGAAGCCGTTTCTTATATTGATTCTATTAATTTTGATAAGTTCGTTATCTTAACCGATTCCAAAAGTTCCCTCCAACACTTGGCTCGGTGCACCTCGTCCGTACGAGGTACACCGATAGCCTACATCATTTTGGACACCATTTTTAAACTTGCGTCAAAATCCAAAATTGTTATCCTACAGTGGATACCCTCCCATATTCAGATTCAGGAAAATGAAGTAGTAGACTTTTTAGCTAAACAAGCAGTGATAGATGGAATACCTTTGGCTGTGAGTCCTCTGTATACAGATTACATAAAAGACCTCAAATTGCAGTGTTCTGAATTATGGAGTGAGTATTTCGATAAAAGATCGGTTGAGAAAGGGATCTGGTATAAAACTATCCAACCACAGCTTCCCAATAGCATATGGATAGATCAAAATTCGTTAAATAGAAACACCCTGGTAACTGCTTTAAGATTGCGTTCTGGACATATTCCTTCAAACAAATTTGCATATCTTATGAAAAAAAAACAATCCCCCAATTGTGATGAATGTGGTGTAGTAGAGGATGTCCAACACATTTTGATGGAATGTGTTCGGAACGAGGACATGAGAACAGTTATATTTGGTTCAACGAAATTGTATGATATTGGCTTATGTAACAGCATTCTGGCTCGACCGATGTCGGAGCGGGCCAGGATGCTGTACAAGTTGGCGGAACTAGGTTTACAAAAGTGATTCGAAAACTGTAACTGTTATCTTATAAAATTGTGTGTTAATAAACTGGGCGACATTATCGCACAGCGACAAAGCCCTTAAATAAAGAGAAAAAAAAAAAAAAAAAAAAAAGATCGCTTCTTTATTTAAAATAGTACCGAAAAACTAAATATTATATATTTTCAACCGTCATTGACTCTTTAATATTTATTTATTCAGGTTAACCGACAATTGTTTACACGATACCATATATTATTATACCTACTCTTTGCACGATACATTTACAGATTTACAGAATTTGCTCGGAAACAATTACTTAAAGGTTAACACCGCTTGTACAATAAACGGCTGTAATAATTATTAAAATGTAATGAAAAATATAGAATATAATAATTATGAACTTTTCTAAAATGAAATCAATAGAAATATAAGTTAACATATAATATAAAATAACAAGATAAAAATCATTGTTCATACTAATAAAAAAAATATTAGAGAATTCACATACATACCTACTTAACTTTTTTATATCACATTTTCTATGACTGCCTCGTTAGTCTAGTGGTTCCAATTGCGACTGCTACGCTAGAGGTCTTGGGTTCGATCCCCAGGTCGAGCAAAGTGTTATTGGTTTTTCTATGAAATTCTCAGTAGCAGCTCGGAGTCTGGATTTGTGCCCGGTGAATGGCAATAGGCTCGCCCCCTATTACATGGGACCTAAACATACCGGCGAACTGTGGGTGTACATTAAGTACACCTCTGCCTAACCCTTCGGGGAATACAGGCGTGATGGTATGTTATGTTATGTTATGTTTCTATGTAGGTATTTTGGACATCAGTTATTGTTTAAAGCTTGATTCCACATACTCGGAAATTACTTACGAAAAAAATGTGTCGCTGGTGTTGTCTGGCGGGCCAATTAGCGGACATTTGTCCGGCGGCGCGATACCCGGACGATCCCGATGCCGGACACTGATGGCATTCCGCGTCGCTGATAAATCCTGTTTCTCATCAATTCTGACGCCATTTTTGATCGCGTTTCGAACGGTAGCCAAGGGGCAGGGCTACTTCAGCCACAATTGAATTGGGCGCATTAATTTTATTCCTGTATGCTTCAAAACTCTTTAAATGTGTTTTTTTTTATTTATAGTAAGTATGCATTTTATATTGATAATAATCTGAAATAAATATTTATTGAAACTGTAGTTCCATAACTCATTAGGTATAGGTAGGACCAAATATTTAAACACTAGCGATAAACATTTAAATTTCCTGAAAGCAAAGTAAAAAAAATTACATCTTAAAAATATTTCCTAATCTTACTTCGAATGTATACAATATTGAGCAGAAAACAAAACTGAGCTATATATATACGTTTAGGAGAGAGAAACTTGCCCATTAAGTTTCCTGGCCAACCCTGCACAAACGTAGCGCAAATGACGAAATAATCTCCGAATGTCCACGACTTACGGAGACTGACACCCAAAATTTATTCACGTCTCTTTATAATCCCATTATAAATGTATGAGAACTCCTATCTATTTTTTATTGTAAGGTTACAAGAGTTCAAGTCTTTACAGCTTTAGTTAACAGATTGACGGCACAATGGCAGAATGAGTTGTCTAACCACATACGTTATTAAATAGACTTGGTACTTACACCTCCAGGTTTTGCAAGCGTAGTTCTAGGAAAAAGGTTTTTGTTGCTGTATACTCGTAAAAGTTTATGTATTACTGTTAGGCAAAAGAAACGTTTTTGTTTTAAATGGGATGCCTGTATTTTAAAGGACCAGACAGCTATGTGATTCTGGTCCTTCCATACAATGTGATTTATAGTTCAAACAGTGATGGTGTCTAGTCTTTTATGGCGAGAATACTTCTTTAAACCAATATTTCTAGCAATATTTTCCGTGTTTTTATAGGAAAATGATATGTTTCAATAACTTGATGTGCCACGCAAATATATTATTTTGTTTTCTTTAAAACTGTTAAAGATATAGATAAATTATTCATTTACTCAAATTGATTTAAACTCCTTCAAAGAAGTAACAGTTCATCCATCTTCGTAATAACAGGTTTCACGTATAAAAAGCCTCAAGATCTACCCATTCATTACGTAAAATAATGGCGGAGGCGACACCTACAATTAACGCGAAGCTAGTTCACGCAAAAGCGGTATTTATCTTACAATATCAATGGGTGTACTTTCATTCTTTACGTGTAAATATAACAGTGAGTAATTTTATGCCGTCGAGTCAGATATGCTGCTAGAATATAATAAGAAAATTATAAAGATATATCACCTTGCACCACCACCACCAAACCATAGAGGTTTAAGAAATTTATTTTAACGTTGACATTATTTTTTATTAATTAATACTTATTAGTTATAACGTATGACTTACTTTCCAAGAATTAAAATGTTAAGTAGTTCCAATTAGACCCTCCTTTTATACTCGTTAGTTCACTCTTAAATATTTAGGTTAAGAAATTCTAGATGGTTTCATTTGAAAAACTGTTTTAAGAAGATTTCAAAGTTTATTCCAAACAAACTTTTAAAAATTTAGTGTAAACTTAAAAGTAAACACACAAAGAACTCAATCAGTTTTTACAATTTCTTGCGGTTTCACTAAACTATTGCGCGGGCGCAGAACAATAGCGCACGTAGCGCGAGCGCATGAAAGCTAATCGAGGAAGTATAGACCCAATAATATACAGAAGCTTCGATCAATTAGCTACGTGAAATAAATAAATTCTAATAAAAATTGTAAAAGCTACATTCGTTCATCGGGTTATATACAATCATGACATTTAAGACTTAAATTATTTAAAACTGGCGACTCGCCCCGGCTTGGCACGGTTAAGGTCTTTTCAGTATAGACGTAGATGTATATGAAAAAGGAATATCCTACTATACATTGTTTTCTCATATCTCCAGGGGATTAGGTAGGCTTGACTTTTTCCGACATTTTCAACAATGATTGGTCATATTTCAACCAATTTAATCGTAATCTAAATATATCTATCTATATAAATATATATAACTCAAAGGTGGCTGACTGACTGACAGACATAGTGATCTATCAACGCACAGCCCAAACCACTGGACGGATCGGACTGAAATTTGGCATGCAGGTAGATGTTATGACGTAGGCATTCGCTAAGAAAGGATTTTGATTAATTCTACCCCCAAGGGGATAAAATAAGGGATGAAAGTTTCTATGAGAAAACACGCGGGCGAAGCCGTGGGCGGAAAGCTAGTAAATTATATACAGTTAAACCTTCCTCGTGAAATACCTTTTCTATTGTGAAAACCGCATGAAAATCCGTTCGTAGTTTTTGAAATTATCGCAAACAGAGAGACATACAGGCGCGGCGGAGGACTTTGTTTTTATAAATTATGCAGTGATAAAATACCGAGTATAATGTCACTAGAAATCTTGCATAATATTTTTACAAATACTTTGTTAAGTGAATGTAACCAAAAAACTTTAACCGACATTCTCTGCTGTTACTCATCTTTAACAAATACAGTTTTCCATGTGAAAATTAAGTAAAACAATAGCTAAATAAACTTTATACAAATGAAGGACTTTCTCGAGGTGGGATGGGAATATTGTGTTTAATCTCACTATGATTATAAAATGAACAATACCGACTTTATGCAATGAAAGTAACTGTTACTTGTTCATTTTATTATTTTCACTTGGCTTTTTTTCGTAATTTTATTTTGTAATAATACTTAGGTAACTGGCCGGTTTTGGGAATTACAAACTATTACGTTTTTTTGGTCAACTTTTGCTTATATTATTTTCTTAAAGTTCGTAGTTAAGTTATTTAGGTGGTAGGCTACTTTTATATTAGTTTCAGAATAATTATCTGGCGCAGGTGACGCTCGAGGGTGAATTCGATTCCCATCCGACACAAACCAAGCCTGAATTGACCGCTAGAAGCCCTGTATATGTTCTCTGTAAAAAATATTTTGATACTTAGGTACCTAAGCAAATCTACGAGAGATGTGCTTGCGAATACAGAATTCTGAATATTTTAAAAGTAAAATCACAAAATACTTACTATTTGCTCGCTCAGATTGCCTCATTAGTGTTCGGAAGCTTGACTGCTACCTTTAAGGTCCCGGGTTTGATTCCCAGTTGGAGCAAAAAATCCCTGTAATTCGGACATTACATTTATGCCTGGTTAATGGCAATAGCGTCGCCCCCTATTACATAGCAACTAAAAATACCGAAGAGCTGTAGGTGTATATTAGTACTTACACCTCTGCCCAATCCTTCGAGGAATACAAGCGTGATGGTATGTAGAACCACAATTCATGAATTTTCGCAGTCCATACTAGTCTAGACAGAATTCCATTTACTCGGCAAGTTATGAGATACACGTGGGCGACTCTTTGTTGCTGAAAATATCTAACATTATTACATTAGGCAATGTACACACCGCCATAGTTAGGTACTTTGTGCACATTACATTGAGGTGCTTGCTTCAAGATGACTGGTCTATTGGTCAATTTACAAGGTTACATTGCAGCTATTTCTATGAGTTTGTGGCTCATTAGACAGTGCGTATATTTAGATAATGTTACTTTTTATAGACTTACTTATTTAGAACGAAAAATAATTATGATTAAGTATAGTAGATCTACTGTAGGTTTAGTATTAAGTAGGTAGGTTCTTATAAAAATAAATTGAATGGCTTGTCGTTTTGGGTCTTATTTGTTTAATAATAATATAACATATCATCACGCCTGTTTCCCCCGAAGCAGAGGTTTTTTTTTTTTTTTAAATCTTTATTTTTATTTGGGGTTTTTATCTTAAATAAAGATACGTCAACCCCATCGTCCGAAGCAGAGGTGTACTAATGTACACGCACAGTTCACAGCTTAATAGAAAAAGCCAATAACACTTTGCTCGACCCGGGAATCGAACCCAGGACCGCGTAGCAGTCGCGCTTGGGGGCCACTAGACTAATGAGACGGTAATTGTATAATAATATCATGTTGGAGTGAGTGTTATTGTTATAAAAACTGCTTTCAGCTTTCCAGTTATTTTTTTTTTATTTCGAATAAGCTTTAATGAAACGATAATGACCTTAGTTGCACAATTCCAAATAGTTGATCCTATGGAGAAGAATCCGGCAAGAAACTCCATTTAAAATAAAAGGTGTTACATTATTCACTGGTGCATTATGGCGATAACAGGATGTCATTTGAGGACATTGGAGGTCAATGTCGAATTAAGCCTGAAGTCGTGATTAAAACTAAAAGAAGAATCAGATAACTCAATGTCATCCTGAAAATAAATAACCTATGTGGAAGAATACTCATATCATCAAAATATATAAACTATGCGATGAATCTAATTAGACATAAACGGCTGCATACATTAAAAAATATATAAAAAAGAAAACTTATTATATCAAAACACATAAGTCTGTCCGTATGTCCGATACATGACATGATATGTTATTGCTTTAATTGTGTTGATACCGGAACGGAAACGCATAATATGCGTTATAATAAAATAGTATCGTAACATAAACTGTGACGGCTATTCCCAACTCACTCGATATTTTAACGAAGACCTTTCAATGGAGAATTTGTTCTTTGTCCTCCGATTATAACGTGTTTTAGTTCTTTATTAAATTATTTACTACCTATTGAAAACCTACCTACTGCCTATTGAAAATTAAAATTAAACTTAAGACAAACTGAAAAAAATATTTGAGAAAATGCTTATAATATCCTTACATATGAAATTTTTAACCAATTTTAATGTTGTTTTGGTTGTTAGGCTCTATTTATGTTCACCTTTTTTATAGGACCTTATAAAAATATAAGTCAAACTAGACATGAGGCAGACCTAACATACCGTAACGCCTGTTTCCCCTGAGGGTTAGGCAAAAGTGTACACAACAGTTCGCTGGTATGTTTTGTCCTACAGTTCGTCGTAATATGTAGGCTTAATTTAAATAGAGGATAAGGCTACATTAACACAACGTAAATCCGAACTGCTACTGAGAATTAAAAATAAAAATATACCCAATAACACTTTGCCCTAGGAAACGAACCTAAAGTTCTTTCTTGGCAGTCATCCTATGGCTAACAAGGCACAAAAACTATAAAGTATAGGTTCCACTACTGAGCAATAGCAATTACTGAAAATGTTTGGTACCAAGGCTTCTGTGGGAACTCGCTAGTTACATCATAAGCAGAGGTATTAGGTATCATTTGTTGCGGTTAAGATGAAATGTATACAAAGTTATTGTCAGAGTCCGATGCACTTCAACCAGCTTTTGAAAAATGCTCGCTTTTTACAGCTACTGGCTATATTAAAAAAATGTTTGATAACATAAACAAATTTTTCAGGTCTCCTTCCTGTGATTGAAAATCATCATTCAGATATCGCATTCAGTCAATACGTTTAACATATTGCAAATAATATCTATATCAAGATATCTAAGATGTAAATATATTTGGTGTATCTACCTAATTCGTAATTAATAAAAGTAATAATATGAACGCAAATTAATTTGGTATCAATTTCACTTTCTAAAATATCATTTAATATTAAATTGTATCGACGGCAAAAAATATATTATAAAAATCTTATCTATATATATAAAAGGCAATGTCCCGACTGACATATCATCGCCCAGCCGAAACCACTAATGATAGAAGTTTGAAATTTTGTGAGGATATTGCGTTTACACTCTAGGCGTCATTTAAGAAAGGATTTTTTGAAATTCATCCCCTAAAGGGGTGAAATGGGGGTTTAAAGTTTGTATGAAACTCGGTCATTTCTTATTTAAAATGAATGAAATTTGGTATTTAGCCTCTAAATATAAAATGATAAAACATGTCTTTAAATGTTTCTTAAATTTCATCCCTTGAATGGGTAAAAAGGGGGGTTAAAGTTTGTATGGAAAATAAATTGTTTATTATCGAAATTACTTGAAATTCAGTATTTATGCTGTTCAATATAATTAAAGGAACACGTATTTCAGGATTTTTTGAATTTCATCCGTTAAAGGGGTAAAAAGGGGTTTTAAAGTTTATATGGAAAATATTTTTTTATTATTTAAATTACTTGAAATTTAATATTTATACTCTGCAATACAATTAAAGAAGTACGTATTTTTGTATTTTTTGGATTTCAACCCTTAAATGGGTAAAAAGGGGTTTTAAATTTTTTATGGAAAAAAAAAATTATACTATCAAAATTACTTGAACCTTAATATCTATGCTCTTCAATATAATTAAGGAATCACGTATTTGAGGACTTTTTGAATTTCATCCCTAAAAGGGTTAAAAAGGGGTGTTAAAGTTTGTACGAAAATAAATTATTTATTATGATAATTACTTGAGAGTAAGTATTTAAACTCTTCATTATAATTAAAGAAATACGTATTTTAAAATAAATTGTTTATTATCGTGCTTGACTTATGCATTTAAGCTGTACAATACAATTCAGGCAACAAAATTTCAATTTCAATGTCCCTTCGCCGCGTGAAAATAGTTACCACGCCTATATAGTGCAAGTAAAGAAATCTGGCATTTGTATTAACACCTAATTTTTATTATTAGCTTTAGAACGGAATACGTTATGCAATACCGCAGGACGTGGTGTTCCGCCGCTTCCGCGGACAAGTGCCACAGGACAGCACAAAGACAATAAGTGCAAAGTGAAGTGTTACTAACATAGTATTAAGCCCTATATACAATCATTTTTTGTATATCCCTACTTCCCTGCTAATATTATAAATGCGAAAGTAACTCTGTCCGTCTGTTACGCTTTCACGCCTAAACCACTCAACACCGATTTTGATGAAATTTGGTACTGGGATAGACTAAAGCTTGAGAAAGGACATAGGCTGCCTTTTATTGCAAAAAAAGTTTTGAAGGGGTTGAAATAGGGGGTGAATGTTTGTATGGGAGTTCGTCATTTTTCAAGATAACACCATGAAACTTTATATTAAGGCACTTGATAAGAAATAAATAAATATTTGTTCTAGCGTTTTTGAAATTTCGACCTGTGTGGGGATGAAATAGGGGATGAAAGTTCGTTTAGAAGTCCAAACAAAGTCACGCTTTCAAGTTTAACCCCGGAACCGATTTTGATGAAGTTTGGAACAAAAATAGACTAGACCTTGGGAAAGGATATAAGCTACATTTTGTTGTAAAACAGGGGTTGAAATAAGAGATGAAAATTTGTATGGAAGTTTGTCATTATTGAAGATAAAAACGATGAAACTTTGAATTTAGGCACTTGATAAGAAGTAAAAATTTGTTCTAGCGTTTTTAAAATTTCAACGAGTGTGGGGATGAACTAGGGGATGAAAGTTCATATGGAAGTCCAAAACAAAGTCACGCTTTGAAGCCCAACCTCGGAACCGATTTTGATGAAATTTGGTACAAAAATAGATTAGACATTGGGAAAGGATATAAGCTACATTTTGTTGTAAAAAAGGGGTTGTAATAAGGGATGAAAAATTGTATGGGAGTTTGTCATTGTTGAAGATAAACGCTGAAACTTTGTGTTTAGGTACTTGATAAGAAATAAATAAATATTTGATATGGGGTTTTTAAAATTTCAAACTGTGTGGGGATAAAATAGGGGATGAAAGTCCGTTTGGATTTTGACGAAAAATAGACTAGACCTTGGGAAAGCTGCGTTTATATTTCGGTAAATAATATAGTTGGGCAAATTTTGTGGTCTACCCGAGCAAAGAAGCGGACTGAAAGATATGTAAGGATAATTTGCAATTTCCCGCCAGAATTGGAAAAACTAAACAGTCAAAATCGTGTTGTCTACGCGGGCGAAGCTGCGGGCGGAAAGCTAGTGTTAGATAATTTTCAATATCCCGCCTGAACTGAAAAAAACTAAACAGTTAAAATCGTGTCGTCCACGCGGGCGAAGCTGCGGGCGGAAAGCTAGTCTCTTATAAAAAGAGAATTGCCCCTATAAAAAAATTCGTTATTTTTCGCATTGAATAACTTTTGAGAACTACGGTTCCTGTGAATTTATGATGTGCATTGACATTATAAATATATATCAGGAAACAAACTACGTAGTCTCGATTCATTCAGGCTCGGTATATTATTACGGCTGCGAGTGATTCAGTAATAACCCCTCTGTTTGAAGTGTGCTCTATATTTAGCTTATACAACTTATGGTTTCGTTCACCTCGCATTGAATATAGACGAGTTTCATATGCAAGTGTACAAAGCACTGCCACACAAGTTAAACCGACCGCTGCTGACGTTCTGCAGAACCATTTGCTCTCTATAAATATAGGACGGTCGATATTATTAACAGATCAGCGAGAGAGCAATTAAAAATTCTCAAGCTCAAGCGCATAGAGCTTTCATCAAAACTGTAACATTAATCCATGAATAACACGTGTGGCGACTATTACCGAGGCTTTGTAGCGGGGCGGTGGCGACGGCAACAATGCTGCTTGGAGGGCTAACGGCGAGCGGCGCCGGCGCAGCGCACTCTCAGTGCGGTCGGCACGTCCGCGCAGACATGCTGTGCCCCGCGCGCTGCTCGTGCTTCCTTTGCCGCGAGCTACAATCCTGCCGCGCCGCGGACGGCAGGAAACCTAACAACAAACACAACATGTGCGACAATTTCATACTCAAGAAGGCAGAGGCGTGGGAGCCGATGAAGTTTATCCGCGGAGCCGCACGCCTCTCCGTTAGACACTGGCAGAGCAGGGAACCCCTCACCTCTAACAAAACGAGGGTAGCAACTCATAAATCCACCAGCTGCGAGCAGTTGTACCCGCATCCTTCAGAGGACGAGTCAGGACCATTTGGCATGCGCCGTGCTCCAAGCACTGACCGAGTCAAACCGCAGTCGGAACATAAACCCATCTTTAAGCTCCTAGGGAATTCTCGGAGCAAGAAATTGAACAGTAGTGATGCTTCAGAATCGAAAGTACGTCGTAGTGTTCTGAATTTCAAAAAAACTGAATCTCCTATTTCCAAAAATATTCACGAAAAGTACATTCCTTTGCCGCAGGTGTCTTCGCCCACGGAACATATTTACAGTGAACCCCGACCGGCTTTAAGGAGTTCGCAGTTCGACGAATGTTGTAGACCACCAGTATACCAGAGCGTGGAAAAGAGGAAGGAAGAGCTCAGTAAATGCTCTGCTGACAAAAAGATATTTAACAACCGGCTTCCGTGTTATGAGGAACTGGCGGAGAGACTTTCTCAGGAAAAGAACAAAAAAGTAAACTTACCTCTAACGGAGGGCGGATTAGCGAACAAAATAACACAGAATAATAATAAAGTCGTTATATATTTTGGAGATTCCATAATTCGCAAACATAATGAGCAAAAGAAAGAAGAAAACAGACTGAAAGACGATTCACCTAAAGAAGAAGTTATTTACGCCAATCGACTTTTAGAAGAAACTGGAAACTTAGGACTTAGTAGAGAAGTCGACAGGGGTGGAGGCACACAAATGGTCTCTGAAATCCAGGTCCCCGAAGCTATTTATTCCGAAATTAAGACTGACGATAGTAAAGATACAGTAGACATCGTAACCATTAATGATGCGACGTATAAGAAGGATGTTTTTGGAACGGTGAGTTCTGATGGGTTTCTAGTAGTGGAGTTTGAAGGAAACTTTGAAAGAGCTCGGCAGCTGGTTGAGCTTGTGCATGGAGGGGTGGACCACCACGAGGCCACGGTGCTCGATGAGGATGAACACTGCGACTGGAGCTTCATCCAGGACTGGAGGAAGCGGTAAGAACACAGATTCTGTTATTAGCTCTAGACAAGGTGACCTGAATCCCATCTGCTTTGTTTTAAATTCGTAATATTCATAATTTAACTGTTCTGTTACGGTGTGACCTGAGAGCGGCGAGCGATTGTTAATTGTGTAGGAAGCAGGCCAGTCGAAGTAGCGTAAATATTATCGCTCTATCTCGTCCACTTTCTTAAGTCACAAGTTGTTAGTTATTTTTTGATTACGATGACATTTAATTTTCTATGTTTAGCTACTTTGTTGTATCAATTGTAGGCATTGACTTGAAAAGTTTCTCTTCTAGTGTCTCGAGAAATCTTGAATCCTGGCACATAATATCAACTGGTTTCAGTTTACTTAGAACCGCTTTGACTCGAAGAGTTATGTTCTCGTACATAAAAAGCGTAGCTAGCGTAGACTTAAACCGTGTGATTGCAATTTTTTCATATGAAAATTATTGTATGATTCTTATATTCCTTATGTAATGCATACACGATATTTTTTTCCACTGTAAGTACAAGTTCGGGAAGACATTCGCGTTAATTGCGTAGCGATTCCACCGATAACAATTGTTGGTCGACGAACTCGTGCGAGCTTCTGCCTCTTTGTTCCGATACCGATCCGACCCAGTCCGTCAAAACACACGCACTTGTATTCTCAACCTTATCATTTCACGTGACATCTGAATTTTAATTGACAACCTTTCCTTCCCGCTCAGCAGCATCGAAGGTTCCGCTTCAACTCGGATCATCTTTTGTTCTGTCTTCCAGATGCTCTTGTTTATTCGAGCGTCAGTTTTTTTCTAACACCTTTACTTCCCTGAGAATTTCAACACAATCAGTATTAAAGCCGTGTTTACAATTCAATTAAGAATCGTGATACTCTTAAAAATGAATGCGGGCGTTTCGTAATACTGCGCTGCGATCTTTTATCTCAAAGTTAATTATCATTACATTCTTATTCGAGTTGAATTTGTTATACATACCTTTTCCATGAATTCATTCTCATAAAAACTGAATTGGAGAAAGTTTGTGTCGGAACATTATGCCTCTAATAATGATAATGATTATAATCAATGTTAACATTATCGGAGTTATCAGGTTTAAACAGCATACATACGTAAGTAGGTACTGCCGTGGTGGACAGGTATTGTAAAACATTATAATGTATACTTACCATCCAAAAAAACTTTGTGGAACGCAATAAATGAATGAATACTGAATACTGAATACATTAATCCTACGAAATCTCGGTATTTTCGTTGGAATCTGAAACAACTCAATTACTTACTTGCAATCATAAATACCGTGAACTGTTGCTAGGTAATAAAATATGTAGTTATAATCAATTTTCCATCGCAATAAAACTTTGGTCCTGAAGTTATTGCCAATTTTAGTAAATCTATCTTAAAGCAACTTAACATACCATCATGCTTGTATCCTGGAAAGGTTAGAAGTCTACTGACGGTAGCAATATCTGTATTATTGTTGTAAAGTCTATAAGCAATATTGAAGACTATTACTGTATATATTATTCATATCCTTTTCGCGTTAAACTCCTAACGAATATATTAGTTTAATAGTTTGGTTCTCATGAAGTAGGTTGGTTCCATCAAATATGTTCTAATTTTTGGATTTTTCAATTCCTAGACTCCATTGGCAAATAACGGCAAAATAATGACAGTAATTGTGTGATGTAAATAGACTACATTACTTTAGTTTTATCTGAGATTATTAAACGCTCACAAATTAAAGTAACGATCGCGTTATGACGTTATTAAATTTTGTATACAAATGGAGTGTAGTAGAAACGGGATAGTTCCTAAGGTTTGAAAGGAGACGTTAGCCAATTCGACACCATCAGGCCGGGTGCATTAGCCAATGCGTCGTGTACGAAGGCTTGTCACGGCTCGCCGGATTGGCTGCCGGAGCCTAGATGTCTGCGCTTGCGCCTTTAATCTATCGGTCACGAACATTGTTGCCGACTTGCCTCAATCGATTCATGCATTTCGCGCTAAATCATCGTTCCGAACTCGATGTGTTTTATGGTCTACATTACCAATGACGCGACATTTGCGCACCTGAATAGCAGTGTCTTGAAATTAATTGCTGTTTACGTGTGCGCTTGCACACACTCTTTTTCAATATTCTCCTATGCAAAAATGATACTGATGCTTGTTGATGTAGAAAGAAAGAAAGTATACGTAATTAATACTATTTAAACGTATCAATAACAAATCCCAGGAGCAAATAAGTAGGTATATTTTCTCATGTGCCCCATAGGTCATGTGATGGTGACATTCAAAACGATCAAAACAGTTAATGTCCGTGAAGGCACCCAAGGACACCATGTCACAACATAAATACCACCTCGCGATACCATTTTCGCAGTTATAATCATGAATATCCAAAGCAGTTAGGTCGGTATTCGCTTGATGCGTTAATTTTTATGAGCAGAACGATTGTGATGGGCGCATCGCATTGTGTTCATGGTTGGGTGACAATTATTACGTGCTGGCTTATATGACGTAACAGCTACAGCTTCACTTTTGAAAACACGCGGATTACGATTCACTGTGTTCTATTCTTCATCTAAGATACGTCATCTGATGCACATTGGTTTTGTACTGGCCTAGAATAAAACTATGCCTTGATGCTTCATTAAACTTCCATCCTAGAAATGAAGGTCAATTCAAATGGGTCACATTATAGTTCCAATCCAGTCCAGAATTGTTCTTTTGGAATCGAATCCAGGCCCTCTCTCTCAGAAGCCATGTTTGCACGCTAGCAACATGACACAGTCTAGATCTAGACTGACACTGTTTCCGATATTCTCACTGCCTTACATTGTCTGCAGTCTTACCTAACTTATAAATTACGTACAATTACATAAATTTTCACATTATAATATTCAGATTGGCGTTTCTCACTGTACATAACTAGGTAGGTAGATACATATCTTAATAAGATCTAATTTCTTAGATTAAAAGCTTCTTACATCTAATTCTTCGTGTCTTTTAATTTCCTGTTTTTTGCCGAAAATGGACATAAGGGGTCCAAGACCATTTTAAGATTGCTGTGGTCGTCACACTTATTTTTTGCCATTTCAGATAAGCTACCATTACTATAAGGCAATCCATAATTATAGTATCTCTAGGAGGTTTATTATAAGCCAAATTAGTATGGGGGTTAAAAAGTTTGCCCAGCAGTTTGACAAAATGAGCTTGAATAAGAATGGGGGTAAAGGGTGCAGAGATCCTGCCGTCTAAGTCGTTATACCTACCAGGTCATGAACCTATGACAAACGTTAATGAAACTCATACGCCATTATGCCTGAAAAGAAAATCGAAGTTCGAGGAAATGCTTAAAAAAGATGAAGTCCAATGGTATCCCCTTTAGACTAAATGCTAGCATCGTTGAAAAAGATAAGGTGATCATAGACAATATCAATACGGATGATCGGATATAGATAAATGTATTTGAGCCGATTATAATAATTGTCAGTTTCTTGTCCTCGTAATGATTTGCTTCTTTCAACTTACTGAATAGCTATGCGGCTACACGGTTTAGAGTGCAGACACGTTTAGTCTATGGTTATTCATTGGCAGCCCCTCTAGGGGGTTATTGTTTGCCATAGACAAGAGGCCAAGCTTAACTGTAAGACTTCCCGTCACGTCACTGCATTCAAACGATTAACAATAACTTATCGATTGCTCCACTTATAGCGGATGTCTACAGCTGCTTTGTAATCACTTGTTGTATAGTTGGCTAAGTTGGCTTACGATAATTAGAAAAACCAACTTTACATAGGAAGTACCACATCATCGATATAGATAAATGGACAAACTAAGCTAACCTACCACTATTTAGCTACGTTTTACTTCTACCGACACGTTTTAGATATTAATATATTTTTATTGACATAATTTGAAGTACGGTGGCCAGCATATCAAGTTACCACAATATGTCTTAGTTGATTTTGAACTTAGTGAAAATCATTTGGAGAAATTTGACTGTTTTGTCTAACTTGATGTTCTGGGAGATGTTCTTCTAGTTGTTCATTGTAAAGAAAATCGAGATACTTAGCAATTAGTATTCAAATTAATATTGTTATTCAGCTGGTTAGAAAACTACAATATAATTACTTCCTCCATAAAACAAAATATAATTACTTCCTCCATAAAACATTAATTCCCTGCCAAAGTGGTTTTTAAAATAATTATCCCTGTCTTAGGCTAGGAAATCCAAAGCTTCTCTTGAAAATTGTAGCACTAGAAAGTTTCAGCCTTAGCTATTTTTAAGTTATAATATTATAAAATATACGAAACATTTATTTCTATTTTTTGTCTTGATAAATTTTGGTATAGAAGATGAAGGACATGAGCTACTTTTTGGGTCAAAAAGTCCTTTTAGATACGAGTGAGTCTTCGAACTGTCGCAACTGTTCTGCGAACAGAGGTATTTAACTAAGTAACTAGGAGCTCGTTATTTGAACTTATGCGCACTTTTTTAACCAATTCTACCGTAACTTTGTCAATAAAGGCATTGTCATCCTTAGGTCTTTAGCGGAGACGTGACGACGGAAGAATAGGCTTTCCTATCTTATACAGTAAATGCTAACGTTTTATATTATCCGCTACGTACCTGTAATTTTCTTTATCGATTCCGATACACATTTAATTTGTCGTTCAATGTTGCCGTCAATCAATTCGTAGTTAACGGAAGCTCTGAACGGATTAATCTTTACAATGGAAGTTTCAGCGTTTATAAATTTCAGTTTATTTTCCCCCGTGTATCCATTAGTGAGGTCACGATTTTTGCTTTTACATGAAGTGGATACCGTCAGATCTTTTTTACGCATGGATTACGTTGGATCAGTTTCGTTGGTTGTTGTTATTTAGTTTAAATACAATTATTACAATACAAAAGTCAATTACTTAATTTATTTTTGTCACGGTGATTCATCATCATCATCATGTTGATGTTTTGAGTCGGTATGGGTCCGTCGTTCACTGCCTCTCGCTGATGGCAGAAGATCTTAGGGATTTAATGCAATAACTTAAAATAAAAGGTACCGTAATACGCCATTACTTTAAAAATTGGTCTGATTAGCGCGGCGGCCAGTGATTTGATTCCCACTGTGAACAAATATTTTTATTTATTTATTTATGGTTTCTAATCCAAACACTTTTAAACAAAATCGATTTTCTGATTGACGGTGCTCTACGTTATTAATTGTATGTAAACGAGACGTTGTATGTAAAAGGGAAATATGAATAAGTAAATGATGCCTTAATGCTACCAGGCTGCAGTGTTCCTGAAATTTAAGAAACTGTTGTAGCAGACAGGAACATTTTGCATCATCATCTCCAGACACGGTTCAATCTTCCTACTTTTACAAAACACAATTCAAGGTAATCAGTTCACATGGTTGTTGGCTACAAAAACCGTTTCGTTCCACCTCTAGCACTGTCATACAATTGGGCATGCTCGTCTGCGCCCGCGCAACGGTCATGCCTCTCCACTCGTCCCGCACATTGCTGCTCTTTTTGTGAATCTATTACGAGTATTGTGTACCTGTAGGCTGAAAACGTGGCTTCCATTGATACTGGGTTTCCTCTTATCAGAAAAAAGGTAAATACGGAATTGCGTGACAGGTTTTTTTAATTGGAACGGTTTTTTTTGCGGTACCAACAATGATAAAGCGGTATTATTATTATTATCTTATTTTCGCATTATATTAGTAACTAATGCGAAAATAGTTTTAGATACGAACTATGTTAGGGGACGGCTAGGCTGGTTTTATCTTATGATGATGATGACTGAAATGCCCGTAATGCATTGAATGATAAACCAAGTGCAAGTTATACCGTTTACTTAAGCAAATTATCATTTAGAATTTTCACAAATTATGGCGACTAGTTCCTTTAACTGACAATCTCTGCGACCAAAACAAGTTTGTGCATTTTAAGGAAATCGCTTTCACAGTAAATATTATATTAATATAATCCTTAATGGTTAAATAAAAAAAAATCATCTTTTTTAAGCGTAAAAATAGTAACTCGCATTTCGTTTTTATAAGATGTATCTTGAACCATTCAATAAACGTAACTAGATCCATACGAAGTAAATATTTTAATTTTGGCAGGAGGAGGCGGCAGGAGGCTTTCCGTCATTTATTAAAACAGTCGCAATAGCCTCGTCATATTATCCTAATGATCACTCTAAATTGTTTATCCTTCAATTGTTTTTAAAAATGAATGAAGGGCATACCTTTATTAATTCAAGTCAAGATTCAGGTAGTACCTAATTAATAAATCTCTAAATAAACTCGGTCAACATACGACAACGGTAATGCATGAGTCTCCGTCAGTTCCCGGTCGCCACATTCCAATCTCTGAATGCATTTTATGGATAAGTCGAACGCATTTCTTGCAGCAATTGCCTTTCGTAACGTAAGATGTGCTTTAATAACAAGTATTAGTGTCAACGGAGCAAAAGCTTCATCGCATAGTATCGTATCTGCTAATCCAAACTTCTTAACTAACAACTGCGAATCGAAATAAACCGCTGATTTCAATAAAATTGGAATCAGATGAAAGCGATGACAGAATAAGCGTGATATTTTTTGAAATTAATGGCCCAAAAATGCTTTAACATCCGAGGGTAATGCTCTGCAGAGATACGACAGTTAAACATAATAATATCGGTACCTCGACATTTAAAAACTGCTATGGATTTAATACGGTCACTGAGTAATCCCTCTGGAATTCAATCAACATTTTTATTTTTATAGCTACTTGTAAAGGCTCTCTCAATGAAGTCCGTTGAATTATTTTTTTTTAAATAAAAGCTTGCTAGTAATGTGTGTCACACATTACTAGTAATCTTGTTAACCCATCGTACTAAGCTAAAATGCTTGTATCACGAGTGGGTTCACGCCGGTAGTGCAATGGGTGAGTTTCGAACCGGCAACCACATGATCGCAAGTCCGACGCCCTAGCCATTAGGCTACCGCTTTGCATTGTCTAAAGCATATTGCAAAAACAAAAGCCATTTGTCATTTACCGAAGCTTCGTGCTCAAAAGTATTACGGACAGATGTGGAGTGAGATGTAACAGCACTTGCGGCATTAATCCGATTGGTCGCGGCTGTCGGCGTCCGCGTGGCCACCACGCTCCTTGGTCACGCACCGGCCGCCTCGGGGGCACAGGTTATTGGGAAATTCTGTGCAGACCGTGTTTTTCTGTTGTAGACAGTTAGAACTGGTACGATGAACTTTATAGTCTGCGACAAACGAGCATTGGGGATAGACACTAAGAAAGTTTGTTTGTAAATCTTACTGGAGTTAAGAAAGCAACAACGTCTAAAATAAGTATTAACGAGCGATTAAGGACACACACTAAATATACAGTCATGTTTAGTTTTTTCCTAACTTTGTTCAAATTGGATTCTTCCATCCCGATTCCTCCCATTCATTCCTTCTCCTTTTCTCTTTCCCCTCTCTTTTCCATGGCTCGGAAACGCAACTGCAACTCCTTTAGTATTGCAGATGTCCACGGGCGGCGATGAGGAGAGAAAAGGATGTTGCCGTTACACTTCAGTTAAATACCTAGTTGTACGTCGTTGTCCTGGGCTGGAAATATAGTTTATATTTTTGGTTGCGGCTTACGCTTAGCATTAACTATTTAACCAAGCTCTTGTCAAGTCAAGAACTTGATTTTCATTAAGCGTGACAAGCATTTATGTTACAAGCATCTCCACGAACGAGCAAAACTGCAACAGTGTTTATCATTATTAGTTCCTTTAGCTGGTTATCTATATAGATGTTCTATTTGGCCTGAAATCATTTCCAGTCGCAATCAGACATCCTTTCCGGCCAATCACATTATAATCACGCTCGCTAGTCGGTACTTACTGTGTCGTTGTCCTGTCTGTTCCATTCAATGAATTATTGTAATATTTAGCATACCATCACGCCTGTATTCCCCGAAGGGTTAGGCAGAGGTGTACTAATGTACACCCACATTTCGCCGGTATGTTTAGGTCCCATGTAATAGGGGGCGAGCCTATTGCCATTAACCGGGCACAAATCCAGACTCCGAGCTGCTACTGGGAATTTCATAGAAAAACCCAATAACACTTTGCTCGACCTGGGGATCGAACCCAGGACCTCTAGCGTAGCAGTCGCGCTTAGGACCACTAGACTAATGAGGCAGTCACCAAATTGATAGTCTCCCAGCATGTATCCAAAGATTCCGTATATACCTTGTTCAAACGGAATTCTTGCTTCTCTCGACTACGTATCAAGATCCACAACTCATAATAAACCAATCAGTTCTTAATCACGGCATTCCATTCTCTTGAATAGCATCCAGATTCGCAAATCATAATAAACCGATTAATATTAAATTATGGCATTCCAATTTAATAACAGTTCTTACTAAATACCGATGGGATTCTGTGGATGATTGCCACGCAGCGGTTGCTGTCCGCAAAACACCGTCGCGTCGACGGCGACGTCGGGGAAACCCTAAATGTACGTCAGAGTTGTAAATAAATGTGTGAGATTAATAAAATAATCGATTTTTATAACTTTACTTGTGGATTGTACATTTTGTTCTTGGACCTTGCAATTGAAGTCATACATTACATTCTTTCGACACAAAAGCAGCTAACTAAGTAATCATTATAGCTTCTAACTTCAAAAATTGCCCTCAGCATTGGATAACATGAGATCTTTATCCGGTATGTTTGTTTGTCCAGGCCATCGAGCGGGTGTCGTCCTTCGGAGGAGGGGGCGTGGTGCGGCGGCGTGTCAGGCGCGCGTGCCCTGCGCGTGCGTGTGAGTGGCGCGGCCGCAGCGCCCGCGCCCGCGCACGCCCGCCGCCTGTCACCGCCGCCGCACGCGCACCGAGCCACCACACCGCCCAGACCAACCTCACCCACTAATAAACGTATGTTAAGTATGAAGGTCATCTACCTATGTTTTCATGCAAACAACTTTAAAACCTATTTTATCAAATGAGCTGTGATTTGAGAATTCTCGAGTGAGTCTGGAGACGTAATCGACTCAACTTAGGACATTCTTGTTTTGATACCAAGACACTTGGAAGCCTATCAAATGAGATG
>OY292519.1:15359259-15486798 GCA_958496365.1 Subacronicta megacephala | reverse complement strand
ACGCAACGCTAGCATCAAACATCAACATTATTGCAGAAAAATTGGACAATCAAACAGAGGAATATTTAAACATATGCTCCTCACACGGACTTCTACCTGCCCATTATTCGGCAACACGTGGCAATGCTTGTTTGGACCACATTATCCTAAAGACTCACAAAAGCGCTACTTCGCTCATCCTGAATGCTCACATAACGGATCATCTCCCTACCTTACTATCTATTGATTCTAAACAGCTTCCTGTAAAGCCTAAAAATTATGCCCATCGTTTGGACTTACCCGCTATAATGCAGGATTTAGGGGACCTTGACTTCTCTCCCTTATATATAATGAATAACGCTAATACGGCTGCAGAATTCTTTATTAATATCATCTCAGAAGTAATTCAGACCCGTACGAAACTAGTAAAAGTATCGCATAGAAAAAAGAGCATTAAGCCGTGGGTCACTCCAGGGCTCTTAAGATGCATCATAAACAGAGATGCTCTTCATCAGAAACAAAAAGAGTCTCCTAATAATACAATTCTAAAGACAACATACAAACGTTACAGGAACTATTGCAATAACTTGTTAAAAAACGTAAAAAATACTTATGAACATAACCTTTTAAAGGAAGCTGAGGGAAACTCTAAAGCTACGTGGGATGCTATCAAGAAGATAACAGATACAGCTCAGCCCCGGGCTTCATTAAATGAACTTCTGATTCTACACAAAGAACCAAAAGAGTCTGCTAATATCGTAAACAATTACTTTGCTAATATTGGGACATCTCTTGCCTCAAACATACAGGTAAGCACAATTAGTACAAACCCAGCTACGTTTTCCCTACCCTCGAATAATGATTCAGGCAAATCTATGATTGTAACTGACATTACGGAGGCGGAATTAGAGGGAATAATCGTGCATCTCAAGGATAACTGTGCCGTTGGCTGGGATGGCATTTCTTCTGTTATCTTAAAGTCAGCACGCCAGATTCTTATTCCTCCACTGAAACATGTACTTAACCTTTGCTTATCAACTGGCACCTTCCCGAGGGTTTTTAAGAAAGCAGTGATTTTGCCGATCTACAAGGGAGGCGATAAAAAAAGCGTTTCTAACTATCGACCCATATCAATCCTTACTACAACATCAAAAATATTCGAAAAAGCTTTAAACAACCGTCTAACTAATTATCTTGAAACATTCAAAATTATCTCTAGCAATCAGTATGGTTTCACTAAGGGTAAATCCACGGAAGATGCCATTATAAAACTAACAGAATCAGTTATAAAATCATTTGATAAGAAATATAAGAGTTTGGCTGTATTCTTAGACCTATCAAAGGCCTTCGATACAGTCTCAATTCCCATTCTCCTGAACAAGATGGAAGCCATTGGGGTGAGAGGTTCTGTTCATGACATTTTCAAAAGCTATCTCTATGGCCGAACACAGTGTGTAAGGCTTGGTGAGCATATGAGTGATGATGTAAGTCTTACCTATGGCGTACCACAGGGCAGTGTACTTGGGCCGACACTGTTCCTTATCTACGTTAATGAGTTATGCAAACTTAGCCTAAATAATGGTACTATAATCACGTACGCGGATGACACCGCCTTACTTGTCCACGCTGAAACCTGGGAGCTGGCTTACAAGTATGCCGAAGTTGCTTTGTCTGTTATAATGTCTTGGCTTGCCGCTAACCGTCTCACTCTTAATGTAGATAAAACAAATTACATTACTTTTTCTCCGTCACTTACTACGCAACCGCAGAACAGCCTTCAGTTAATGGCTCACAGTTGTAAATTGGCAAATTCCACCTCAGTCTGCAGCTGTTCTCCTTTAAAACATCCGACTGACGTAAGGTATCTCGGAGTCCAGATTGACGCCTTTCTTCGATGGGACAAACATATTGAAATTCTCACAGGCCGCACGAGGAAATTGATCTACATAATCAAAAAGCTTATACCTTCAGCCAATGTCGAGACTTTGAGACTAGTATATCTTACCTTAGTGCAGTCTGTCCTGTCGTACTGTGTCTCTGTTTGGGGTGGAGCTGCTGCAAAATACGTGCTAAAAGTGGAAAGAGCTCAAAGAGCTGTTTTGAAAGTTCTGTCTCGAAAGCCTCGCAGATACTCAACTTCAGCTTTATACCAGGAGTGTGCCGTTCTAACGGTGAGACAGCTTTATGTGCTTCGAATCATTTTGTTTAAGCATACTTCAGTCCTCTATAAACCCATTGAAAAGAGAAGGAAAGACCTTATCTGTGAGATCGAACCACACAAGACGTCTCATGCCAGTAGAAGTATTAATATAAATGGATCTCGATTATACAATAAAATAAATAAAATAATATATGTCTACCCTCTTACGAAGAAAGAATGTAAAACTGCAGTCGAAGGATGGCTACAAAAGTTGAATTATGTCGAAACTGAAAATTTATTAAAAATTACTCATTGAATAGGTAATGCGCTATTTCTCTCTCTCTTACTCACACATATCGGACACACACACACACCACATACACACACTCACAAACATAACACACACACACACACACACACACACACACACACACACACACACACACACACACACACACACACACACACACACACACAAACAAACACACACACAATCTCTAATCCATGTGTTTACCCTAAAGCTTTTCTTGTTTTAATTTACCTATTTTCATCCTGTCACTGACAGATTCAATAGTTTTGGTATAAATGCAAACTTGTACCATTGAAGTGGAGGGCGCTGGTACTTGTGATACAATGTCTTACATTAGTACAGGTACCACCGTTACATCAATCGTTGTACAGATCTAACTAATTGTATCCTTAATTAAGTGACTCCTGTAAAATCTTATCGTGAAATAAATTATACTATACTTATACTACTATACTATACCATGAGCCATAAACTATTAACCATGAACTCTGAACCATGAACCATGGACCATGGACCATGATCCATGATCCATGACCCATTAACCATGAAACAAGATCCATGAACCATGAACCATGATCCATGAACCATGAAATAAGATCCATGAACCCTGAACTATGATCCATGAACCATGGACCATGAACCATGAACTCTGAACCGTGATCCATGAACCATGATCCATGAACCATGATCCATGAACCATGATCCATGAACCATGAACCATGAACCATGAACCATGAGCCATGAACCTTGAACCATGAACCAGGAACCGTGAACCATGGTCCATGAACCATGATCCATGATCCATGAACCATAACCTTGATTTTTGATTTATGAACCATGAACCATGAACTATAAACCATGAACCAAGATCCATGAACCATGAACCCTGAACCCCGAACCATGAACCTTGATTTTTGAACCATGAACCGTGATCCATGAACCATGAACCATGAGCCATGAGCCATGATCTATTAACCATGAACTCTGAAGCATGAACCATGGACCATGAACCATGGACCATGATCCATGACCCATGAACCATGAACCATGAACTCTGAACCGTGATTCATGAACCATGGACCATGAACCATCTTGTTTCATGGTTCAGGGTTCATGTTTCATGAATCTTGTTTCATTGTTCAGGGTTCATGGATCTTGGGTCATGGTATATAGTTCATGGTTCATGGTTCATCGATCTTCGTTCAAGGATCATGGTTCATGATCCATGGATCATGGATCATGGTTCATGGACCATGGTTCATGGATACATGGTTTATGGATCATGGATCATAGTTCATGGGCCATGGTTCATGTTTCATGGATCTTGTTTCATGGTTGATGGCTCATGGTTCATGGATCATAGTTCATGGATCTTTGTTCATGGTTTACAGTTCATGGTTCATGGATCATGGATCATGGTTCAGTATTCATGGATCATGGTTCAGGGTTCATGGTTCATGGATCACGGTTCATGGATCATGGCTCATGGTTCATGGATCATGGATCATGGTTTAGGGTTCATGGATCATTGATCATAGTTCATGGATCATGGTTCATGAATCATGGTCCATAGTTCACGGTTCATGGTTCATGGATCACGGTTCAGAATTATGGTTCATGGTGCATGGTTCATGGATCACGGTTCATGGCTCATGGTTCATGGATCACGGTTCGTGGCTCATGGTTCATGGATCATGGATCATTTTTCATGGTTCATGGTTCATGGTCCATGGTTCATGGATTTTGGATCACGGTTTATGGTTCATGGTTCATGGATCATGGATAATGGAATCTTGTTTCATGGTCCATGGTTCATGAATCATGGTCCATGGTTCATGAATCATGGTCCATGATTCATGAATCATGAATCATGGTCCATGGTTCATAGTTCATGGATTTTGGATCACGGTTCTTGGTTCATGGTTCATGGATCATGGATCATGGATAATGGAATCTTGTTTCATGGTTCATGGGTCATGGATCATGGTCCGTGGTTCATGAATCATGGTCCATGGTTCATGGTTCAGAGTTCATGGTTAATAGATCATGGCTCATGACTCATGGTTCATGGTTCATGGATCACGGTTCATGGTTCATGGTTCAAAAATCAAGGTTCATGGTTCGGGGTTCAGGGTTCATGGTTCATGGATCTTGGTTTATAGTTCATGGTTCATGGATCATGGATCATGGTTCATGGTTCATGGTTCGTGGTGCATGGATCATGGATCATGGTTCATAGCTCATGGTTCATGGATCATGGTTCATGGATCATGGATCATGGTTCATGGACCATGGTTCATGGATACATGGTTTATGGATCGATCATAGTTCATGGTCCATGGTTCATAGATCATGGTTCATGGATCAAGGATCACGGTTCATGGTTCATGGTTCATGGATCACTGTTCATGGTTCATGGTTCAAAAATCAAGGTTCATGGTTCGGGGTTCAGGGTTCATCGTTCATGGACCTTTGTTCATGGTTTATAGTTCATGTATCATGGTTCATGGTTTATAGTCCATGGTTCATGGTTCATGCTTCAGAGTTCATGGATCATGGTTCATGGATCAAAAATCATGGTTCAAGGTTCATGGTTCATGGTTCATGGTTTATGTATCTTGGTTCATGGTTCATTGTTCATGGTTTACAGTTCATGGTTCATAGTTCATGGATCATGGTTCATGGATCATGGTTCATAGCTCATGGTTCATGGATCATGGTTCATGGTTCTTGGATCATGGTTCATGGATTATGGATCATGGTTCATTGATCATGGTTCATTGATCATGGATCATGGTTCATGGTTCATAGTTCATGGCTCATGGTGCAGGGTTCATGGATCACGGTTCACCGTTCATGGTTCATGGTTCATGGCATTTAAAATGTATAGCCGCCCATACAAATCTAAATAAAGATTCGTGAAAAAAGACGATTCGTCAAAAAACACGAATCGTCTTTGACGGATTAGAGTGAATGAGCAGTTAGGTTTAAGGTCAAATGTCTGAAAGTGGAAAGTGGAACGTCGAAAGTCGAATGTCGATTGTCGAAACTCGAAACTCGAAAGCCGGAAGTCGAAAGTCAAGTCGTAAGCGAGTCGAATGTCGAGTCGAGTCGAAGGTCGAAAAAGAACTGGTAACTCAACTTACTTGAATTTTATTTTAGCGCTTCCATTGATTTTTATATTAGCTATTCTAGTAGCTATTTCTAATTCGAATAGTGCCTACTTAGGTAATTACTTTCAGTGAGTTTTGTACCTATTATGATATTCTGTGCTATATTAATATCTGCTTAAATAAACTTATTAAATCACTAATCCATTATGATTCAACATCCCTCTTACCAAGACTTACGTACTATCCACGGAACAGATAAATATCTTCACTGAAACTAGATTTTAAAATTAAGAACTTATTATAGTTCAGAATTGTAAAAAAAAATTATTATTTGCATAGATATAGATTAATTTTATTACTAACGGAACTTTTAAAATGTATTAGCACCTAGGTATTTTTTATGTGAATCCTACCTCTTGTGGACTGTCCATTCAAAGGTAAATAGTACCAGGACATAAAGCAAAAAGCGTATAAGCACGCAGACGCTATAATTAGATAGTTTTATGATTTATTTCTAAAAAAAGATACAAATTTTATAATAGCGGCCTTGTATGCCTGATATTATCTGACTCATAGATTTATATAAGTAGTTACATGGGGTTTCCCAAAACGTTTCATTTGGCTGTCCGTCGGTATAATAAGACGATTACTATGTAATTGTTTCCGCTGGAGGTTGTATCTTTACGAGCATGCTCGTGTTTTGTTTGCATAAGTAGTTTAAAAATAAAAATAAAAAATACTTAGGCTCAATTCACACTGAGATTGCGGCGGCCAGCAGGGTCGAGTTCGGCAGTAAGTAGTCATCTGGAGAAAGCCAAAGCCGAGCCGCCGCTATGTGCAAAGTGTGCGGCGCAAACAGCCGTCAGGGCATTAGGCCGGATAAAATACCAACGCTTATCTAATTGATTTTTTACACAATATCTAACAGAGGCGCTTTATAGGCCCTGAGGTGTTGAGTGGTGGTCTTGCGCTATACATTGGGCACAGTTTACATTGTACTTTAAAAATGCTGTAGCCAGGAAGCTGCACGATGCTGCGCTGGCGCGTTGTTGCTGACTGCTGAACTTTTCTCAAGTGATACTATGTCGTTAAAACTTAAAATAAAGTTTAAAATTATTTGACCCTAAAATGGCTTGCTGCTTCGCTGCCGGCTGCTGCAATCTCAGTGTGTGTAGAGCCTTAGCTTTTTTGCCAGCTTAGCCCGAGAAAGGATTTACAATCCGGACCAAAATGGAAGCATTTAACAGTTCTTTTGCAACTAACTACTTATGCCTCATAGATTGTAGGTTGGTGATAAGCATAGTCTTAGCACATTGAAGAGACGAGATCTCCAATAAAAAGAATCGTGTCGTACTCTATAACAGGCTGAAAGTGAAGCACTGTTTCAAAGCAATGTGAATATTGACTATTTAATTGGGACACTGTCAATTAGAATAAAAAAAAACCTTTCGGCTCTCTCAGGATGAAAAGTAGGTAAGTTATGCTACATGAAGCCTTATCGAAATCGCAGAGCAAAACAATAAATGAATACTGCCCGCTTCATGTGGTTTAAACTGTGGTACTCTCAGCCTATCCCGAATGGCAATGAGAATACAGGCATTTAAAAGGTAGGAAATAGTCAGTTACAAGTACCTGATACCTAATATGTACAGCATTTTATCAATTTATTAGTGTTAAGTCGCCAGTTTGATAACGGTAGGAATGTCGGATGTCATCGGGTTTTAATTATATTTATCGGTGAAATTTCATTTATTAAACTCTAGATTCTAGATAAAAATTAAAGGAGAATGACCATTAAGTACATACTATCAGTACCAACGCGGCAGGCTCTGTTCTCCTTTTAATTTAAAAATAAAAATTCAATATGTACTTCTTTATAATGTAGTGTTACCCATTTCAATCTAGTTATTCCCAATCCCAAAAACAGAGTAATTGAAATGGAACATTACAAGAAATAAAGATAAATCCAAAAGATTTCATTGAAATAGTTTAGGATTATAATCGAGACAAACTTTCAGATGGACAAAAAATCTAAAATGTGATCTTCTATGAATATGCATTAGTCATCGTATAAATAGCTGATGAGTTTGAAATCAAGACAGGCAACGATATTCATAAAATATTTTCCAAGATTTCCGATAGATGGCGTCAGGTGTAATGTGTTTATAGATCTACTCGTATACAGATAGAATTTTATTTAGTCATCATGATTTAATCATTTAAATAACATAACATACTTAACATAACATACCATCACGCCTGTATTCCCCGAAGGGCTAAGGCAGAAGTGTACTAATGTACACCAACATTTCGCCGGTGTGTTTAGGTCCCATTTAATAGGGGGTGAGCCTTTTGCCATTAACCGGGCACAATTACGCTTTACTCGGCCTGGGAATCGAACCCAGACCTCTAGCGTAGTTGCGCTAAGCTATTTGAGGTGAATACCTAATGAAAAACCACTCGCATCCCATGGTAATTTACATGGGATTTAGTAACATCTATCAGTGCCCAGCATTTAGGGGAAAATGGCGAAAATAAAAGGGCAATACCTAACCACAATCAGAGATATGTACAAGAAAGGAAGTCAATGCACTATCCGCTAATAGATTACGTGACGTATCGTGACGACACGACCCCACCTCCTCCGCTGCGAGATGCGCACGCGCCGCGACAAATTGGGAACAGCGGCCAAACGCGCTAGACAGAGTGACTAATTTTCTTAGGTACTGTGTGCATGGAGAATTACAACTTTCTTTCCTCATTCTTTTAAGAAGATGATCGGGTGGAAGATGTCTGGAAGTTAACTGCATCCATGTAGCGGAGGGAAAGGAGGCTGCTAGGAGTGGCCTATATCTGGGAGTTCTATGTCCTGATTTAGACCGATTATGATGGATATAATACATTTATATTACTCAACCCATGAATTACCTACCTACCTACAGGCCCAATATGGAAATGGATCAGGCTTAAGATTACTACGCTTGCTTAGAAAGAATTGGAATCGAAAATTAGAAGGCTTCGACACACACCTTACAGAAATAGCCTTATTAGATGTGCTGATTTTCTCACCACCAAGTGATTATTTTTCTCAATCTTACCGACAGATGGCATTTAAAGTATCTTTGACGTTCATACGATTTAATTTATGTGCTCGGAAAGAACAAGCTTACGAGCGGACTTCAATGATGTTGGGTTGATTAACGATGATCCTAGTCAAACACTTTCTCCTCATTCTTCTTTGATACTATTGTATATAATAAATAAGTAGTTTTTATTTGGTTTGATACCTATCTAGTTCTACTAGGTTAACTTTCTAAAGGAACTTTCTGGAATGAACCTATATGGCAACTGGAGACTCGGCAGCGTAAGAAACTGAAATCATATTATGAATGTAGTAACAGGGATTGAGAAAGGTATGTCAAGAGGTTGAAGATATGTAGGTAGTACTTATACAATACAAATAAAAGAAAAATAAACGGATGATTATGGCGAACGTATTACAATCAAATTGCGGAGATTGCTAGAAAAGGTAAGGATAAATTTAGTTCAACCATATATGAACGTGGAAAGTGGTGTGCTAATCATAGATCATAACATAACAAATAGAAAAAGACTGCTAAAACTGCGATGCTGCACCTGCAACAGGTGGAAACTGCATACCCCGATGGCCTAATAATGTGTTATGATTAGGCGTATTACCGAGTGATGATGGATGTTTGATCGTCACTTCGTCATCAACACGTGCGTAACTTGTCTTAGTGAGTAAGTAGGACGATACATTAAATTTAAAAATGATTGATCATCCGCCGTATAAGGATACGATGTAACAAAAACAACGTTTTGAGCGAAATTCTGGTGAAATTTCAATTATGATCGTTTTCAGGGCCGTGAGGAAAACACACAACGTGGGTTCCCAGAATATGCATTTCAGAAGACTTGAAAATCACGAACATTTTCAGAAAAAAATTGTGGACTTGAGTTATTCTTAGAATTAGAAAGAGGTGTTTTTTTATGGGATAACTCGATAAACGAGCAGGCGAGCTACCTGGTGGTAAGTAGGCATCGCCGCCCATGAACATCGGCGAAACCAAAGGAGGAAGGAGAAAAGGCTGATGATGATGTAAGCTACACAAAATCTTACCTCTGGCGTTCTGCAGTACATAGGGGCTGGTGTAACACATAAGGTATGTCTGGGCAATGATGTCTTACCTACCATTTGGTGGTAAGTCTGCTTGTTTGCCGATATTACCAAAAACAGAATTCATGTAAAAATTGTTCTTTACACATATACATATGTACCTAATTAGGAATCATTACCAGTAAATCATTTAAAAATAATAAGGCGTTACGTAAATAACTCATTGATTATAATTTTAATTCAACATAGTACCTATCTCACGAAAGAAAGAGTTGGCGAGACGAGCTAGATCTCTATTGGCTGCAGAAAGCTCTGAACCGAGAGGAGTTGAAGGAAAGGAGGAAGTCCTGTGGTCTGCACTAGGATAATAATCGCAGATAGAATCTAACGGATGTCGATGACTTAGCTCAGCACTAAAAATAATAAACAAATAAAAAAAATCTTAGACTCACTTTCAAACATATTTGCTCTCGCTCATAACCGGAATTCAATTTTTTTGTCGAATCATGCGCATACGTCATGAGATCACAAAATAGATGACATGTGGACAACATCAACAATTTGATATTCAGAGGCATCCCACGTCCTGTCCTGAGCCCGGTAGGAATAAAACATTTACCTTTGCCTCTGTATGATAATAATCTATTCTCTGTATGGAAATAACTCCGTACATAGTTGATTTAGTTGCAGTTCGGCAAAAAACGTTACGTCATTACACTGGGTATGAATAAAACACTACTTACCTTTACTTTGGTGTTTAAACTTATGAAGTTGAGCCTTTTTTTACAATTTGGAAAATCCTGATGGATTGTCTGCGCCTGGGGAGGAGGCAGGGTATGTCGAACTCACTCATGTCGACTAAACAACAGCACTTGTCTTCCTTTGCCCTATAGTCACGGTCATGGGATTCGTGACATTCACCACGACCACGACTTAATTGTCTTTCTGCGGATAAAACCGAGGGTAAAAGCTACCATGATATATTCAAAGCAAAAATTGAGGTTAGGAGCAAGGGAGAGTACCCAGGGATTTTTGGATTAGGATTTTTTCCTAGCAAACATACAACACGCATTGTCGCAAACTGCACACACCGTGTCTTTTGAGATGAGCCAACTCCTGATTTACTTTTACATTCATTCATTGCTGATGTAATAAATACAATCTTATTTATTAAAACAACGCCAGCTATGATTTTATTCCGGAACAACCTGAGCTTCGGAAAATATTAAATTAAAAGTTATTTTCTGGGGTCTAACTTAAAACTGTTTTAAATTAGACCTGTAGCAATACATCGGTGAAAACTGCATTCAATTCCATGCAGTGGTTTTTGCGTGATGCAGGTACAAAAATACAGACAGACAGACAAAAATTCTAAAAAATGTTGTTTTGGCTTCTCTTGCTCTAATAACGGGGGTCTCCCCCGTGTTATTTTTTTTTAAATACCTTCAATGTGCAGACATAGGCCTGTTACATTTTTATTATATGTTGAGATTACTTTGGCGCCCTTAGGTATATCATATCAATAATAATTATACCTGAATTCCCGAAGGTTCAGAAAGATGTAAAATCACTCACAATGACTCAAAGGCTTAGGTCCATGAACCAAGCACTAATTCTGAGAATTTTGACAATTCAATTCCAATAACTTAACCTAAATTAGCATTTTACCGCATTTACCGAGATCCAAATCTTTGCTCCATTTTCTAGTATCATTAAACTCGTAAATCTTAGTGACTTTAAAAGCTAGCCGACTTCCGGTGGAATATATTTACGAAGTAAACAAGGAGAATGAAGGGGATCAACATCAGGTAGCTGAATCAAATGTGAAGCTACGTACAGAGTTAACGTAATCCTTTTATTTTAAAAGAGTATGATCTATCCATGGAGTTTCTTACTGCATTATTGGAGAAGGATCAACCTTTTTGAGTTAATAAGGTTTCATAAACGCGTTGAAATATAAACATTTGGACTTGAACTTGGCTCTTTTGAGGTGGTAAAACTATTTGATGCTGAGTTCGCCTGGATTGAAAGGTACATTGTCAAATATTGGAGTGCATAAAAGCAATAGCTATTTTTATTTTCAATTAATTGCTCAGTAGCAGCTCGCAGCCTGGATTTATGGCCAGTTGGTTCCAATAGGCTTACCCCTTATGACCTTAAAGTAACACATACCGGCAAAATGTTGGTGACGGTACATTAGTACAACTCTGCTTAACCCTTCGGGGAATACGACCATGATGGTATATGTGTAGGGCAGGGGCAGGGGCAGGGGCAGGGGCAGGGGCAGAGGTCTTCATATGATGACGCGCTAATCATACTAGGTAAATACTAGTGTTGCGGGTGTCTATACGTTTCGTACGGTGAGTGTGGAGCGCCGGAGGCCCAATTTTTCCCTCAGTCCCCTTCCTTTTCCTTTTCTCCTTCCCCTCCAGTTTCCTTAAATAGGCTCAGCAACGCATCTGCAACTCCTTTGGTTTTGCAGATGTCCATGGGCGGTGATGACTACTTACCATCAGGTAGCTCGCCTGCTCGTTTGCCGAGTTATACCATAAAAAAAAAAAACAATTTTGTGTTAAGTTAGCCATCCCTAGATCATAGACAATAAACACAGCATAGGACGCTAAAACCGAGATAGATAACAAAAAAGAAAAACATTTTTTTTTATTCATGATAGGCCTACGCTTGACCGCCAGTTCGCCTGATGTTAAGTGATACTGCGATCTACGATGGAGCGCGCTTGCCTAGGAGAAACCGTTAAATATCATTAAATCTTTTCCAAATATAGAATTTACGTGAAACACATGCTTATATGCGTCTAGGCATAGGTACGTAGTTTAGGGCGCCCGCCGGCCAGATGGAGTGACGACTTGCGAAGGTAGCTGGCAGTGATTGGATGAGGAAAGCCGAAGATCGGGCTCTGTGGCGTTCACTAGGGGAGGCCTACGTCCAGCAATAGACGAGTATGGGCTGATAATAATGTTGATGATGATGAAATGCTTATATCTGGTAAGAAGCACATAGACAACAATCAACTATTTATTAGCTCCACACGTCAAACATCTGGTACAGTCGTGTACATAAATTTATATATTGTTTTTAACTGAAACACTGATTCAGCTTGCTAATTCTGTGGAGTTCGGTTATTTTTAACGCGTATATTTTCAATGATGGCTTATTTTTAACGTAAACTGTGCAGAATTTAGATCGTCTATCATGCCGCGGTATTTATGATGTGGATAGTGAATCATAATCTTTAAGATCACAGCGTAGGTATTCATAGGTAGTGTAGGTATAAGCTGCCGACGGATAATTACTAAAATACATGGTCGGATCACTGTGAGGTTTCAGCAATGCTTTCCACCAATAAATAGATATCTATTTATTAATAATGTCATAACATAACATAACATACCATCACGCCTATATTCCCCGAAGGGTTAGGCAGAGGTGTACTTAATGTACACCCACAGTTCACCGGTATGTTTAGGTCCCCTGTAATAGGGGGCGAGCCTATTGCCATTCACCGGGCACAAATCCAGACTCCGAGCTGCTACTGAGAATTTCATAGAAAAACTCAATAACACTTTACTCGACCTGGGGATCGAACCCAAGACCTCTAGCGTAGCAGTCGCGATTGGGACCACTAGACCAACGAGGCAGTCATTAATAATGTCCTACGAATATTAGTATCGAAATTATAAATACAAAGTTATTCCAAGATATAACTGCCTCATTAGTTTGGTGGTTCTAAACGCGGCTGCAGTGCTAGAGGCTTAAGTTCGATTCCCTGGTTGAGCAAAGTGGGTTTTTTTATTGAATTCTCAGTAACGGCTCGGAGTTTGGATACGTGTCAGGTGAATATAGGCTCGCTCTCTGTTACATGGCACCTACACATACTGGTGAACTCTGTAGGTGTGCATTTAGTACACCTCTGCCTGACTCTTCAGGGAATACAGGTGTGATGATGTATGTCCAAGATAAAGTTTGTTCATTGTGCGTAAAACCGTTGCAACTTTAGTAGCTACCCAATGATGCTCTAGAAATTTGTTTTTTAAAAGGTTATCTGGAAGAGATCTCCTTGCGCGATAAGATGGTCAGTACAGTCGCCAGCAGGTCAACGTATACAAAACTGTCAAATTTCTCCAAATGATTTTAAACCTTAAACTGTTAAAGATAAAGTTAAAAATCAACTGAGGAAATTTGACATTTTGTGGTAAGTTGATGTGCTGGCCACCGTACGTTTACTTTTGTAGCATTGTTTGTTCCTTGTACTTAATTTCGGTGTACAATAAAGAAAAGAAAGAAAAAATATTTATTTGCGTAGAATACAGGTGGTACCAGATATAAAATTGGTGGTTATGGAACAATACCATATTCTGCCTACATAAAAGCATGCAAATTAATTTTACATTTATGTTCATTATAATTGAGTTAATTATTATTAATATGTTTTTTTTATATAGTAACGCAGATATTATATTATTTAACACGAGACACAATAAAATATAGAACCATTTAAACAAATCAGAGACGGATGCTTTAAAGCGTATGAATAAATAATAAATAAATAGCAATTGATCATAATATTTAGTTATACAAGAGTACTTGAGTAGGTACAATTTTATTTGTACTTTCGAAATAAAATCAAAAGCAATTCACATTAAACTTACAGGAAAATTGGTTGTAGTTACCTAGGCACCTAATGAAACTTTGCTTCAGTATAGTTTCTGATTCATGACAAATCCGGTTTCGGGTGAGTTTTATTTACATAAAAAGTAGCCCTGACTATGAAGTGAAACTGGAATTACCTACTAATCAACAAAGTATTGGAAATCCCTATGATTTTCTCCCTGTAAAACTTTCATTCATCAAACGCTAACGTCATTAATTCGTAAGACAACGTAGCGCTCAACCGTGGCCACAGTTTTTGTTTTAGCGAGACGGATGCAGATACGGACCTCGGCTAATTGTTACTAGCAGAGCAACGGCAAGACGAATCGACGAGATCTGTTATCTTCAGATCTGCCAACGCAGCGATAGTGAATGGAGGGATAATGGGGTGCAGAACGACGCGAATATAATAAGTACCTATATAATAATATGCATACGTCCGTAAGTATATAATAATATGCATAAGTCCCAAATCCTCTCGGAGCAGAAGAAAAGGACAAGAAAGGGATCAGTCCCCTCCATTTTCCTTAAATAGGCTCGGCAATGCATCTGCAGCTACAACACTCCTTTGGTGTTGCAGATGTCCATGGATGGCGATGACTACTTACCATCAGGTAGCTCACCTGGTCGTTTAACAAGTTATTCCATAAAAATAAAATTGCGAGTCCTACGAAGTTACGGCGGATACAGCCGAATCAATCCCAGAAAGAAAAAGTTTTGGGCATCTATCATATTTACATAGGTATGTAAAAAAACATGCTTCTTAGTATAGGTAATGGGGTATATTTGTATTAAAGCATGTTAGTATATAAACCTGATATTTAGTTGCAGTAGGTGTCCGTCGTTCTTAAGAGGAGTGTCCCTCGCGAACGCAACAATGTTGCACAGTTGTCGCTGTCTCTATCCCCCGCGATGCGAACGCGTGCCCGAGAGGAGAAACAACAATACATTTGCAACATTTTCACGCGTATTTCTTATGTTCCGAATTTTGGAGATTACTCCTATAATATTGTTAATACGTAAAAAAAAACCTTGTAAAAATATATTCACTATATTATCTGGGTTTCTTTCGAATCAGAATGTTTCTGTATTGATACATTGTCGAGAAATACTAGCATAAAGTTGGGCCGTTTTTCAACGAAAATTGCCAATCTTTGAGCTCGTGTAACTTTTTAACCGTATATTGAAATGAAATTTTAAACTACAGGAACACGTATTTTAATGATAAGATTGTTACTGCAAAATTCCAAAGACTTTCGTTTGTTAATATTAAAGATAAGACCAAACTACGTTTGTATGGAGCGCGGAGCGGATACTATCCTCTTAAATATCTCATTGAAATAGGCAACAATCTCCACGCTTGGCAATTGTTGGCAAACAGCTGTTTGAATCTTAGTTTCAAACAGATAGATGTTTTCAACCGACTTCAAAAAGGAGGAGGTTCTCAATTCGTCTGTATGTTTTTATTTATACATTTTCTAAAACCCTAGGTCTCTAGGTGTATATCTACAGGTGTATACTTTTAGTACTTATCTGATTAGAAAAAAGTGGAATATCGTTAGGATAATTTGTAAATGCTCCATTGACTAACTTATCCGTGTGGGCAAATCGTTTGGGGCTTTCCACATACATTGTCTTTTTATAATTGACGTAATTTGCTAAATATTACTGTTATCTATGCATATTATATCCTCGCAAAGGTGTATAAATGATATTTATTACTTTGTAACAGACAAAGTTATAATTTCGTTACGTAATAATATAAATTAGGTATCGATTTCTAACAAAATATAGGATAACTAGGCGACCTCGATAAAATGATTAGTGTCTGTTGCAATTTTAATTGTAATAATACTTAATACTTTCTACTCAAAATGTTTTTCAGGTCACTTCCTTCCTTAAACATTTATTTATCTTTCACTTTCAGTTTCAGGCGACTTCCTTCCTCATGCAACTGACAACATCATCAGTCTAATTGCATAATAACAAAAGAGCCGTCAAAAATAATCGTGTTATTATAATTAAGGTGAATTGTTGAGTTTTAGAACTGCAATTATAATAACGAGAGATAAAACCAACTGACACTAAGTTTAATTTTGTCGGATTGCCGTAACATACCCGACATAATACCATCAAGCCTGTAAGCACCTACATTTGGAACTACATTGTCAAAGATAGCAGTATTGTTGATGTTATGTCGTAGCAGTACTTTAAAAAAATCATTACTGGTGTTCATTTGATAACGGTAGTTTATATAACATAAACATAACATTATTGGTATTGGTATTGGTATGGCGACTAAGCGCGTATTTTGCGTGTGGGTGGGACGATGTTACGTTTTCAATCAAACCACCCCAACTCCTCGAGAAAGGCCGTCAAGCGCCCAATGTTGCCTACGGCCTCTCGGAGAGTACTCGGGTTGCCGAGGTACTTTGCCCTGTATGTGGCGACACCAGGACAGTGCAGTAGCACGTGGGCCGCTGTCTCGTCAGCCCCCAGGCAGGCTCTGCAAAGGGGGCTGTCTGTGATACCTATAACAGAAAGATGTTTATTAAAAGGACCATGGCCGGTAACGGCTGCAGTGGCTATCCTCAAGTGTTGCTTGGACAGCTGTAGTAGCTGCCTGGTGATGCGGTCGTCAATGGAAGGGAGAGCCTCCTTAGCCTGCCTACACTCACCGTGGTTTGTCCAGTAGTCGTTGTGTCTATCCCTAGTCCGTTTTCTTACCAGGGTGCGTATCTGGCCGAAGGGGAAAGGTACTATGGGTTCAGGGCCCACAGCCCCTGCGGCTGATCCCCGTCTGGCAAGCTCATCCGCTGCATCGTTGCCTCGGGAGTTGCTGTGTCCTTTGATCCATTGGATGGTTATCTTATTTAGCTCACCTACCTGGTTGAGTCTTTGGTGGCATTCGTATATCAACCCCGTATTCACCGTGTGGCTGTTCAAGGCTTGTAGGACTGCCATGCTGTCTGAGAGTATTCGAATAGAGTAATTCTTTACCTCCCTTGCTGCAATCGAACTGATCAACCTTCCCTTGCACCGTCAGCATGGCCTTCACCACTGCGTAAACTCTCTGAAGGGGAGCCTACACAGACCCCACGTACCTAGCCTGTGGCCCTCTGACGGGACACCCTGGCCATTTCCTTACCTGTGGCTCTCAGATAAGGCTACCGTTTCGCTTGAAATCCAGACCAAAGGGAGCGTGTTGCGTCTCCGACACATTACCGCCAGCGCCGATCGGCTCAACTCCCCAGGACTCCTTCATCCCCGCTTACGGCGCTCAACTGCGCAGGTCCTAGCGCAGGTGACTATTAACCCCTACTCGTCTTCTACCTGTTGTGAGATGACTGAGCCCACAACCTCTCAGTCACAGAGGGTTGTAGTTAGGGGTGGATTGAGGTTAGGGAGGATTGGGGTAGGATTGTGGGGGGGGATAAGGGGGCCTGCCTCAGTACTGCAACTAGTCAGTCCCATGGTACTAGGACCAACGGGGCTTTCCGGTCGCCAGAGCTTCGGCAGGCCGTCCTTCAGAGGGGCCCACCCTTCCAAAAGGTCGGGTTGGCCCCCCATGTAGGAGTGGAGATGGTGGGGATGAGATTGGGAAGGGGCGGTAGGAAGACGGGATGCTGGGGTAAGGTGAGATGACCGCCATCGGGATTTTATGTAGGCCATCCTTCCCTTGTCCGGGGTTCATCTTGCGAACAACCCCCGTCCCAGCACATGGTGCAGGGGCGGGCGGGCTATCCGCAACCTGCCCACCCGCTCGGTAGCTCGGGAAGAGAGCTTCCCCATAGGGAGACATGCCCCGGCTTCCAGGCGGTAACCCGGTAGTCGGGGCATGGCTCCCACGAGGCCGAGATAAACATAACATACATAACGCCTGTATTCCCCTTAAGCAGAGCTACATTTCGCCGGTATGTTTAGGACCCATGTAATAGGGGCGAGCTTATATCCATTTACCGAGCACAAGTCCGAACGCCGAGCTGTTACCAAGTATTTTATTGAAAAACCCAATAGCACTGCTTGATCTCTAGAGTAGATAACTATTATTATGTGACCGTTTTCAACGAAGAAACAGTTTTTTTCGTTTTTTCAGTTGAAGAAACTTAAAAAAGCGGCAGTTGCCTATGGATAATCCAATTCTGCACAATCCGTCGATATTGATATCAGAAGAAAACTGCATAGAAGAAACTGTGATCAGTGTGGGACACTGAACGAAAAGACGAACTACTGGTCTGAGTACCCAGTAATGTCAAGGTCATATTCCAAAGAAAAATATGATATCTTAGCTCAGGTATTTATCATTAAAAAAAATGGCGAAACATAGAGGTTCCCTTGTGGAAATGTTTAAACAAATAAATTCCGATCATTTCTCTAAACATTAGTCACGTGTGGGCATAGCTACCATTGTGATAGCTTCCCATAGACCGTTAGTCATGTGAGCTCTGTATTTACAACTGGGTGCCTACACACCCCTGCAAGGCCGGGGCATGACGTCACATGATTTGTAACGCGGATAGGTTGATTAGTGGTGGTAATTTGTTTATAATAAATCAGTTATAATATGTTTTAAATAATTCAGCCTATTTAACGTTCGAAAAGCATTCTGTTGATTATCTTGAAATTCGCACAACATGAAGACAGAAAGAAAGAAAAATAAATATATACGCTTTTCCCAACAAGCAAAGTCAAAAGTTACTAATAAAGATCCACTCTTCGTGAGCAACCAAGGTATCTCTCGCAGGTGGTTCTCCATAAAACCAACTATGGTCCTACATCAATATATTATCATCCATTTCATATCTAATCTATCTTAAATTTTACGAGTATTAACGTTTTTTAATCGAGACCGAGAACTGGAAATACCCAAAAAAATGCATCCGTATCGACATCTAATTAAAATAAATTCCATCAGTTTCTAAAAATGCAGACAAACAGAATAAACATGTTGTTCGTCTTCTATTTGCCCTTATTTTTATCTCGAATTAATTTATTCACACCGTCTTTTAGATTCAACATTATTTTTATGATCGGGATTCCATGGGACTAAATGCGAAATGACCTAAGTATTGGATTTTTTTTTTTTTATAAAAAGCTTACTAGCAATGTGGGTCACACATTACTAGTATTCTTGTTAACCCCTCGTACTAAGCTAAATGCTTGTGTTACGAGTGGGTTCACGGCGGTAGTGCAATGGGTGGGGTTCGAACCGGCAACCATATGATCGCAAGTCCGACGCCCTAGCCATTAGGCTACCGACGCTTTTTAATTGCCGTTTTATTTTTTAAATCAATTTAAGAAGAAACTCGCTTGTAGCCTGTGTTCGCGAAAACGTTTGATTCCACTTCGACGACATCAGTAATAAAGTTTACCGTACAAAATATTTGACAGATACTATACAAGACCAAATACTTAAGAGCGGTGGTGGCCCAGTGGCAAGGGCCGGTTACTTACGAATCGTAGGTCGTTGGTTTTAACCTACGCTACGCTAACAGGCGCTTTCATAATCATCATCATCATCATCAACCCATTACATTGTCCCACTGCTGGGCACGGGTCTCCTCTCAGTACGAGAGGGATTAGGCTATAGTCCGCCACGCTAGCCTACTGCGGATTGGCAGACTTCACACGCCGTCAAGAAAATCTCTTAGGCATGCAGGTTTCCTCACGATGTTTTCCTTCACCGTTTAAGCGCGTGATAATTAATTATTAATACGCACATGACTTCGAAAAGTCAGAGGTGCGTGCCTTGGATTCGAACTCGAGATATTTGACTTGGCAGTCCAATGGTCATATCACTAGGCTATCACGGCGCTTTAATTTGTATAAATTATTTCATCGTCACTGCTCCCAAAAACGGTGAAGAAAAACATCGTGAGGAAACCGGCATGTCCTAGAACCAAACATTCGTAGACATGTGACATCTACCAACCCACACTGGGCCCGCGTGGTGGATTACGGACCGCTGCCTCTATCTGAGAGGAGGCCTGCTTCCTAGCAGTGGGAACATTATAGGCCCATTATGGTGATTATGATGATGATGATACGAGACCCTTTATTTTACATATAAATAATAATTTTAAGTTTCACTAGCATAACTCTGGAGACCTGTCTCTGATAATAAATAGTTTTATTATTATTAATACACCTCTGCCTAACCCTTCGGAAAATACAGGCCTAGATAAGATAAAAAATCTCGCCTTTCATAGGTGACCCATAACGCAGAATAAATCATTGTTGAGTCAATTCGGTAATGAAATCGTAATTTATTAATAGTCATTATTCGATTAGAAATATGGAAAAAACCTTATCAAATACCTACACGTGTTTAAGTTATTTATAGCTTAATTAATAAGTCAGATAACACATTGATATCATGTCCGTTGCCTACCTACTGTACATAACATAAAAAAAAAAGTTAAGTCGGAGACACGACAACAATCTAATTTATATAGGACCATCTGGAGAATATAATATCTTACTTAATACATAAATATCAAGCAAAAAGTATCTTTAAATTTGCTTCATATGCACAACATCACGCCTGTATCCTCAAAAAGGTAAGCAGAGGTTTACTAATATACCATGTAGTTCTCTCAGTGCAACGGTCCAACCAGGGAATCCAACCCAAGTCAAATCGCAATTAAATCCGAAAGTAGAAATAGTGTTACTGGTTACTGACACGAATACAGTTCGTGATAATCGTTATTTTTTTAAATAACACTTGATACTTTTTAACAGATTGTTTTGAATTGCATTGATGGATGCTGTAATAGATCCGAAACATCATAACATCAGTAGTCATCATCATCATTAGATAGAAGAATAAATAAGATTTCTAGATATAACGCGATAAAATCCGTAAAAACAACATAACTTACCATCACGTCTGTTTTAGGCGTAGGTGTACTTATGTACACCCACGGTTCGCCCTTATGCGACCTCCTTTGTAATAGGGGGCAAGCCTATTGTCATTAACCGGGCAAACTCTGAGCTGCTACTGAGGATTTCATAGAAAAACCCAATAACACTTTGCTCGACCTGGGGATCCAGGACCTCTAGCGTAGCAGTCCCGTTTAGGACCACTAATTAGGCAGGGTAGATACACAAGAAAACATATAGAAATCTATCAAGCCATTTCAGAGGAGTTCGATAACAAACAATATGACACCTGTCAATTAAAGCTACGTCATGCTTACTATAACAATAAAATTACTAAAAACAATGATTAAATTATCACAGAATGCATTGCACAATAATGTTTATTCGCGTATTACACGATCTGTTATTTTTAGACAGTCGAGTAATACAAATTGATATTCAAACTTGACATTTGATTTCACTGCCGAGTGCCTGTTTTGAATGATCAGCTTTGGCTATCGGCGTTACAGGTCGCAAGTTCAATTCTCGGACCGAAAAAGATTGTGTAACTTACGGATACTCAATGAGACCTAAAATACTAATTTTTTTTAATATTCATGTTTGTAAATCGTTCATGCATTGCCTGATGGTAAACGATTGCCGCCGCCCATGAACACCAGAAGAGTCCCAAGTGCGTGGACGGCCTTTTAAATAGGTTTGTTTTTTTTCATTCAGTCGGCAAAACATAACATAATCGTTGTTTCACGCCGGTAAATATCAAGCATATTGCCCAAAGATATTGCGTTGATAAATATATAAAATGAAATACTTACAACCTTGTGTAAAAAAATCAAATCAATAGATTAATTTTGGAGGTTGACAAAGTCATGTAAAAAGCTGATTTTTTATGTATACAGATACAACCACCCATTGCACCCGTTGCAACCGTTGCACCCTGATACCAGGGCAGTAAAACATTTGCATAGTTCAAAAGGAGGCGAGCCTAATGCCATTTACCTGCCACGAATCCGAAACCCAGACTTCTACTGATAATGTTCTGACCAAAACGTAATTAGTGTTTTATACGACATGGAAAATAAGCTTAGGAACGCATCTTATGGCTAATTAACAAAACAGTAAGGCTAAAAATCACGCTGAGTGGGTAAACCAGGGATTTAAAGTTTTCCCGAGCCCTAGGAATAAAAACTTCCGCTGTGTCTGTGACGTCATTAGGCTGTACTGTAATAAGCTGGCATTACCTATTGCGCGAGCGCCGAATCTTATCCTTTGAAAGTTCCGCTTGAATGACGTATTACTGCACTTCTAAGTATAGTTCAATGCGCCTTCGACGAGATGCCAGTCAGTTTGAATAAATCCTGCTTTATTATACCTCCACATGTGATGGGAATTCCCCATAATATCCGGGTAGGGTCGGCGGAGCATGTCTAGCTTATCATTTTTATAGCTCATTAACTGGTATACATAATTACTTATATTACACTGAATTAATTATGTTGTGTGTTAGTTGTTCGTTCGGTTACGTTGTGTGTTTTTACAAGTTACAGCCTTATATTAAATGTGCAATGTTTGTAAGTATGTTTGTTCGTTCGGGTAGAATCTTTCTAGATGAATTAGAACCACTACCTCTTATTTTACACAATTGAATTTTTACATTTAGGTTCAGTTTCGGTGACAATATATTTTCACACACAATGATTTGTCGTCAAATGTGAAAGCGTTGAAACACAGAACGTGACACAGAAACGGCTGGACCAATGCGCAATGGAATTCAGATTAGCCCAGCGAGGGATGTTTGGTAGCGATCGGATCAAATAAAAATCAGAAAACGCTGGCGAAACTGCGGGGCGGACCTAGTCCCTACTAATATTATAAATGCGAAAGTAACTCTGTCTGCCTGTCTGTGTGTCTGTCTGTTACGCTCTCACGCCTAAACCACTCAACCGATTTTGATGAAATTTGGTACTGCGATAGACTAAATCTTGAGAAAGGACATAGGCCACCTTTTATTGCAAAAAATAGTTGAAATAGGGGGTGAAAGTTTGTATGGGAGTTCGTCATTTTTCAAGATAAAACCATGAAACTTTATATTAAGGCACTTGATAAGAAATAAATAAATATTTGTTCTAGCGTTTTTGAAATTTCGAACTGTGTGGGGATGAAAGTTCGTTTAGGAGTTCAAACAAAGTCACGCTATCAAGTTTAACCCCGGAACCGATTTTGATGAAATTTGAAACAAAAATAGACTAGACCTTGGGAAAGAATATAAGCTACGTTTTGTTGTAAAAAAGGGGTTGTAATAAGGAATGAAAAATAGTATAGGAGTTTGTCATTGTTGAAGATAACGCTGGAACTTTGTGTTTATGCACTTGATAAGAAATAAATAAATATTTGATATGGGGTTTTTGAAATTTGGTACTAAAATAGACTAGACCTTGGGAAAGGATAAGGCGTTTATATTTCGGTAAATAATAAAGTTGGGTAAATTTTATGGTCTACCTGAGCAAAAAAAGCGGACGGAAAGATCTGTAAGGATAATTTGCTATTTCCCGCCAGAATTGGAAAAAAACTAAACAGTCAAAATCGTGTTGTCCACGCGGGCGAAGCTGCGGGCGGAAAGCTAGTATTTTATAGATAAGACTTCTATCGATTATGATAGGTACTAATTGTTTTAATCGTAGTAGATCACGTGTTATAATAATAGTCCAGCAAATGATAATTTCACAACAATGTGTCGTCCAAAAATCTAAATGATTACAACATAGATTTGGTGAGACTGACTCATGTGAAATGAATTCTTGAGAGCGTTGACCTCTACAAAATTTAAATACTTTAAATTATCCTACTAAGTAGGTACCTTTATAAAATACTAAGAAGGCCCGTCGCAATCGTTTTTTTTTTTATTAATCAAAATGACGATCTTTGAGGAAAGGAGTTAGGGGGTTTAAAACTTCCCCTCTGCATTTCGGAAAGAAGCTCAAGTTTATCGGCCAGAATACAAGGGCTCGTGGCTAAGTAATACCTAACCGCGCTGATCAACAGATCTGCAAGGTTAAGCTACCCATGTATAGGTCAGTCCGTGGATAGGTGACGTTATAAATCTGGGGGACCCTTCCGTGCCTCGAAGAGCACGTCAAGCCGTTGGACGACAATCGTTAGTTGTAGTCAGAGGCCAAAAAGCCTGACAACCAGTCTATCCTCCAAATATCGGTGTTGCCCAGAAATTGAGTTGCTGATGGCTGAAGATCTGAAGGCAGTCGCTTCGTGTAAAGCCGTACCTGGTTAGACCGGAAACCGACATATTGTCTAACATAACATAAATAACATACCATCACGCCTGTATTCCCCGAAGGGTTAGGCAGAGGTGTACTTAATGTACACCCACAGTTCGCCGGTATGTTTGGGTCCCATGTAATAGGGGGCGAGCCTATTGCCATTCACCGGGCACAAATCCAGACTCCGAGCTGCTACTGAGAATTTCATAGAAAAACTCAATAACACTTTGCTCGACCTGGGGATCGAACCCAAGACCTCTAGCGTAGCAGTCGCGATTGGGACCACTAGACCAACGAGGCAGTCATATATATTCATATATGACTGCCTCGCATATATATTCACATACTGTCTAACTTAAAGCTATCGAGAATATTTCTTCCACGACCTTGAAATGTCCGACATAATCGCCAAACCAGATTAAATATCGAAGGCTTACCCCATACCCTAATAAAAGCAGTAAAAATAAAGCAGTTTTCCCTAAATAATATCCCAGAAGCCAACTATGGTAATTCAGAGGGACAAAAATCCCCCAAGTGCGAGTCTCAAAAACTTCCTCAAATTAGTTGGTAGGTAGGCTAAGACAGTAGTTTTATTTCAGTGACATAATATAATATATTTCAGTAGAAGTAGTGTCTCGCTGGCATGTCTACGTGCCAGCATTAATGGGTGGGCACGACCGGGGAAGTACTACCCTCCCACAGAATATTGAAATGAAGTAGCTGTGCAATACTGTGCATACTATTGCGTTTTGTATGGTGAGCGTGGACCGCCGGAGGCAAAATGCCCTCCTCAGTGCCTTCTCTCCCTTTTCCTTTACAGGGTTGGCAAAACTCGAGCGCTACCCCTGGTGATGCAAGGGTCTATAAGCTATGGTAATAGTTTACCATTAGGCGAGCCCAACTTCGTCGTAGGTATAAAACAAAGTGATATAATCGCGTTAAGCAGGGTCAGATATCAGTATACATTTGGTTAGACTGAAAAGAGATTGGGAAAACACTAGGATGATGATGATAAACCCACACCATAATTCTTAGATAAGATCCATGCCATGCCCAGCAGTTGTTTATACTATATCATTTTCATAAGTCAGCTATTATAATTATAGTGTTCACCTCTAAACAATTCGGGAAAATCCTGTAATTAATAAAAAGCAGTTATGTCTTAATCCGAATAATGTAGACATTTTATATACTTATGCAAATAAATGTAGGTACTTAATATATTTGAGATAAAGTCATTTGTTGACCTCACGTTTATTTTTGTATTTTCTTGCGAATCATGTTTGTAGGTAATTTTTTAAGTAGGTAGTAGTAGCTAAGCTATACACGCAGGACATAAATAGGAATTAGATCCACTTCTTAAGTTTTTTAAACTAATATTTAGTATTCAATGTTTTTTTATATCATATCATAATAAAACGCAGTGATAGCGGGGTGATATTATTACGATCTTGCATTGCCTCTATACACTAGAACACCTCAACCTTACCCTTCATGGAGTACAGGCGTGATGATATGTGAAAAATCTCATATTACATCACTATTTCACTTATATAACGATACCACTGTACCTAACATCAGCCTACATAAATATGATATAATTTCTGGAAAACATATTTAGAGTTCATTCATTGCGCCATTTTAGATAACCGATGATTCACAGAGTTGGTTTAAATATACATAGTGTAAATCAATTAATTTACATTCCACTATTATCGGCTGCTATCGTGGGAGTTCATAAACGTTCTTAAAATATAGTCAACTCTTCTTTTGCACACGGCTTTGCTCGTGGAATTCGGAAGTGGTAAATTTCCAATTCTCACTAGGTATCTACATGATTGTGTATACATTATTAAGTATATCCAACGTGGTATGTCAGTTGGTCTTTGTAATAATTATTATTCTATTTATAGGCCAAATCCATGGAGCAAACTCGTGGACTACATGGAATTACTAGTACATTATGCAAAAAGATGAAACATCCCTCATTACATTACATTCTCTTAATCCCAAGTGAAATAAATGCAATGAGAAAATTATTGTCAGTCAAAATTTAAGAATTTATATTACTTATTAAGTAGCTAAAAAACAAGAAATTGTAATAATAAAAAAATATTTTGGCATGTTGCATGTTCTTGCAATTAAAACTTCAGGATTTTTTACACCGAACTTGGCACACATATCTGATCTATAGATCTCAATGTTATTGTCGGTGAAGTCGACAAAGTCGTATATGTGTGATATTGAACTTGGTTCTCACATAACATATCATCACGCCTGTATTCCCCGAAGGGTTAGGCAGAGGTATACTAATGCAAACCCACATTTCGCCGGTATGTTTAGGTCTCATGTAATAGGGGGCGAGCCTATTGCCATCAACCGGGCAATCAACATGGTTCTCATTTCACATTTATGTTTTGGATGGAGTAATAGTCTCACTTTGTGCACTTATTTTCCTGTACAGAAATATCATAACTTAATTGATAACGAATGAGTTACCATGCCAGTTATCTCGTACAAATGTGACGTATTATTATGCCATTGTGTTTCCGTCACCCAGGTTATCTGTGCTTGACCTCACACACGAATATCATTGTATTTCCATGTCCACTACAAATACATTAATAATATTTAACTATGTAACCTGGATTGGGCATAATTCATCCGAATACCTCCTTCCTCCTGACTTCCTTATAGTGAAGTGTAGTATTTAGAGACGATGAAACTGAGACTGCCTCATTAGTCTCATCATCAATCCCACACTCGTCCACTGCTGGACGTAGGCCTCTCCTAGTGAAGCCACAACGTCCGATCTTCGGCTTTCCTCATCCAGTCACTGCCAGCTGCCTTCCGCAAGTCGTCACTTCATCTGGCCAGCGGGCGCCCTACACTACGTTTGCCTAGCCGCGGTCTCAACTCGAGAACTCGCTTGCTCCAGCGTTTGTCAGTTCTCCGACAGATCTGACTAGCCCATTGCCACTTCAGCTTGCTAATCCTTTGAGCTATGTCGGTAACTTCATTATTCTAGTGGTCCTAAATGCGACTGCTATGCTAGAGATCTTTGGTTCGATTCGCAGGTCTAGCAAAGTGTTATTGGGTTTGTCTATAAAATTCTCAGTAGCAGCTCGGAGTTTGGATTTGTGCCTAGTAAATAGGAATAGGCTCGCCCCTTATTACATGGCAACTAAATATACCGGCAAAATGAAGGTTCTACATCTTTCTTCTTCTACATTATTACATCTTTGTCTAAGTTATAGTCCACCATGCTAGCCTACTGCGGGTTGACAAACTTCGCACGCTATGGAGAAAATCTTTCAGGCATGCAAGTTTTCTCACGATGTTCCCCTGCACCGTTTTAAGCAAGTGATCATTATAACATTGTCTTAGTTTGTTTTCATTTAACCACAACGTTACGTTCATTCTACATTTAGGTATATAAATAGGTATGAAAAATATTTAAAAATGTCTCCTTATCAAAAAAATAATTGCAAAAACAAACACAGGTCATGTGTGACTTTCCACAAGTTTAGCAACTGATTTTATTTGTTGTGTCTGTTCAGTTAGTACTTAGATAAATAGTTACACCTGGTGCATCCACCTTTAGAAAATCAGGTAAGTTACTGATCGTGCGTGCTTTGCGCATGCAGTATCATGCATGCACGAATGCACCATGCATGACCGGCATGCTGCGTTCAAGGTGAAGAGGTTAAATAAGTGGAGTGACTGTCGATAGCCATTTCATTTTTAATTCTAAATAATATTGTATTACGATTCTCAAATATAGAGATTGGGGAAATGACGGAAGGTTCTGGGTGTCCCTTCGTCCAGCATACTCACCATGGAATCCTGATATTTCATGAATGTCAAAAAACTGTTCTGAAATAGTGCTAAATAGTGCCCAAAGGAAAAAAATAGTGCTCTTGTACTTGCGAAGTTATAGCCACAGTTCGATGAGTATGCTGGGCGAAACCTTCGTCCAGCATACTCATCGAACTATGGCTATAACTTCGCAAGTACAAGAGCACTATTTTTTTCCTTTGGGCACTATTTAGCACTATTTCAGAACAGTTTTTTGACATTCATGAAATATCAGGATTCCATGGTGAGTATGCTGGACGAAGGGACACGGTTCTGGCCACTTGAAATAGATAATTAAACTAAAGTCCAAGCAGACGACGGCACGGACAGGATCAAAAATTTCTAGAATTTATAGTATTATTGGGTTTTTCTATACAAAAAATGCTTAAATTAATTAATTTGCGTTGTGATGAGGCTTGCCTTAACACGGCATCATGCTGAGTGGGAACCTAATTGTTGCATCTACGATGTGCAACCAACATTTTTCATTTAGTTCATATCTATGTAATTTGTTTAATTTGTAGTGTAAGCTGTATGCACATCTAGTTTGTTACAATAAATCTGTTTTCTTTCTAACTTAATAAATTAACATAATTATTATTAATTAAATTAAAAAATACTACCCAATATATGAAGTATACAGTACTTTCTTATGAGGCCAATAGTGAGCGACCACGCCTCTGTACGGCACAGAGACACTGGTAACACACACTGGTTAAAGACTTTTGTCTTAAGGCGGTATTGCAAAGTATACTAAAAATAGCCATTAAACCATTAATTAGGCATGGCAGGCAACGCATTTTGGGTATAAAAATACATGTCCGGGCATAAACCCATCTCTAATGAAACCTTACTAGAGGTGGGTGTATGGCTGGATATGTGTATTTTAATGCACATTTTTTGTAATGGTGTCGTATTTTCTAAGCGTATTTAATGCGTTTACTTTTGTTCGAAAGCTTGTTTACTTCATTCAGAGGATAAGTTGTCAGTTTTTAAAACCGTTATGAATAAAATGTTATTGTAGCATACTTTTTCCAAAGGTAACCGTAGTATACTTTGTTAAGTTGTCTCACATTCTTACATACATACATACATACCATCACGCCTGTATTCCCCGAAGGGTTAGGCAGAGGTGTACTAATGTACACCCACACTTCGCCGGTATGTTTAGGTCCCATGTAATAGGGGGCGAGCCTATTGCAATTAACCGGGCATAAATCCAGACTCCGAGCTGCTACTGAGAATTTCATAGAAAAACCCAATAACACTTTGCTCGACCTGGGGATCGAACCCAGGACCTCTAGCGTAGCAGTCGCGCTTAGGACCACTAGACTAATGAGGCAGTCACACATTCTTATCACGTTTATTTTAAGTACATACTCATATTTCCTATTTCATTGAACTAGGGAAACATACTTTAGTTAAGATTTCCTCATTCAGGTCACGGCCACCTGTGAATCACTCCACATGCCATAGAAATTGTGGAGCTATTAAAAACTGCGGCGTCATCCCCCAAATATTTGAAAATTTTACTCTTGTTTATCATATACTTTATGAACATTCCTGGTTTGATTTAGTGGCATTTTGATTAGCAGAGCAATGTAACATAAATATTGTTTGCTTTCCGTATACATTTAAAATAATCGCCGACCCAATATTGTGCAAAACAATTTTTCCTTGTTTATTTAAAGATGACCTAAACCTCTAAATATTTTTCACATTTTGAAAATACGAGCAAAATGCGTGAGCGCTGCGAAGATCGGCTCGTTTTCCGGTAACTATTTAACGGGTAGATTATTTTGCTGGAAATGAACCTTGATGGACCACAATCTAAAGATAAAGAAGTTACTAGATTTACTACTTAGTTAGTCTTGCATGTTTTTATATACATACTTGTAAACATACTTTTTTGTTAAAAAAAAACTGTGTTAGAACACATGGCTACAGGTCAATCTATACAATCCTAGTTTAAAGTCTGGTCCTGATCTGGCTAGGCTTCCATACAATAAGAGGAGAGCGTTAATTAGATTTGTATACCTGTAGCCGTGCGTAACTAAGTTAAATAACTGTACTTAAGATTTTGTGTACACATATAAATTTACATACAAAGGATTTTTCCTGGTGCATTTTCTATTTTCTAGTGGCTATTTAACAACTGCTCAGGCAGCTATAAAGTCTCGAGAGGTATAGATAGATTCGACCTTGATAATAAACATGCTGTTAATCACGTTTTGATTAATACGATTACTTTACTTCACAAAATCCCTAGTAACGGAAACGTAAACATTTTTGGTCGCCTGCATAGCAAGTCCAATAAATACAGGCATCAGTTTCATTAAAGGCGTAAGAAGTATTGATAGCGTTGACATGAAGGCCGTTGGCATTGTATTGATGGACTCGGTAGACCTATATGGCGTCATCGTTATAAACGGCGAAAAAATAGGCGAAATCGGTATTAAAGGCGACGGTATTAATGATATCGTTATTAAGGGCGTCGGTATTAAAAGTGATGAAGGTGATCATGGTTTTTTTATGGGATTACTCAGGAAACGAACAGGCGAGCCCATGGACATCTGCAATACCAAAGGAGTTGCAGATGCGTTACCGAGCCTATTTAAGGAGTAGGGAAGGGAAAGAGAAAGGAGATGGAAGGGGACTGAGGGAGGAGTTGGGCCTCCGGCGCTCCACACTCACCGTACGAAGCGCAGCAGTATACATACTACTACTTGACGTCGATATTCTGTGGGAGGGTAGTACCTGCTTCCCCGGTCGTGCCGACCCATTCATGCTGGCATCTACATGCCAGCAGGCTCCTACTAAATAATGGGACCGACATTATAGTCCCAGTATAAACCGTATTGTCATTAATGGTGTACCTAAGTATTATTGACATAAAACGCATTGTCAATAAAAACTTGCGTTCAAAATCTGCGTTAGTATTTTTATTAACCCCGACGCAAATACCCCGGGGTGTTATAAGTTTGCCGTGTCTGTGGTGTGTGTCTGTCTGTGGCATCGTAGCTCCCTAACGGATGAACCGATTATAATTTTTTTTTTTTTTTTATTTGAAAGATGAATTAGTCGGGAGTGTTCTTATGTGTGCTCTATGTTTGATGAACATTGGTCAAAGATGACCGCTGCCAGAAAATGGCGGATTACATATTTTTTCACAATTCCCTCAATATGGGTATCAAATGAAAGGGCTAGACTAGTAGAATAATGTGCACTATATTAAAACGGAATGCGAGATATTAACTAAAGAAATGAAAACAAATAACTTGAAAAAAAAAATGTTGTCTCATCCATGACCTAGATTGATGAGGAAAGTGGAGTGATGAGTGTTATTATTTATTAAGCTTTGAGTAAATAGCTATGAATACTTATTAAAAGTTGATTCATTCCTCTAAAATTCAAAACGAAAGCATATTTTTTTGGTTCTATTCATTCTTTAGTCATCGTCTCATCAACTCGATCGTCTAATCGTGTAACTACAAAAAAACACGGTATGCTTGATGAGATAACCGCAACGTACCGAAGCTCCTATCTGATCTGATTATAATAGTATTCCTCATATATGACGTCATCAACAGGCGGATACCAAAACGGATCATACATTTTTGAGGTCACGTCATTGTTATGTGACGTCACAATCATTGCGCTGCCGAAATTTTTAACCGCAGATATTTAATGGAAATTTGAAGAGTCTTAAGCGGAATAGGTACGGATATTTTTAGTAAATAAGTAGGTACCTACCGACGTGATGATCACGTTATATCCACGGATTATATAGCTGCAATTATATAATAATATATGAGTATGAATCAAGCGTACCTAACTTATTATTTTAAGTAGAATCTTAAGTTTATTGAATATCTCTATAATCGAGACCTTTAAATCGACAAGGTTTGGTTTTTTCAGAATTCGTTTTGGAAACTGCCTCATGTACTGCAGTTTAGTGTTTTTTGATAAAATTCCCAATAGCAACCGGTTGTACCGGTGCCCGATTCATATGGTATGTTATGTTGTTTGATGGGATGGTTACCCATCATCATCATCATCATATTTATCAGCCTATTGCCGTCCACTGCTGAACGTAGGCCTCCCCCATAGAGCACCAACCATCCCGGTCTTGGGCAGCGTGCATTCATCCGCTGCCAGCCACCTTCTTCAAATCGGCCCATCGTGTCGCAGTTCGTCCCACACTACGTTTGCCCAAACGCGGTATCCACTGAACCACCGCAGGATTGTTACTACTTAGGTATTAAAACTACCCACTGCACCTACGGCATCCCTGGTGTTGTACCGAAACATAGCCTGCCATGGTCGTAGTTAGTGAATGAACGAGTCCCATGAACGTGTCTGTGACCGCCCAAGCCATGGCTCGAGTAGACAGCGCACATGTTTACTACACGTGCACCTTCGAGCATGGTTCAAGGTCTCGCCCGTTGACCCCTTCCAATGAATGCTGGACATAGTGTCATAGTCGTGGTGAATGTCACGAATCCTATGCCCACCACTATAGGACAAGGGAAGATGAATGCGGTTTTAGGTCGGTACAAGTCCAACATACCTGCCTCCTTAGGTTGCAGAAGAACAATGTAAACTTTCCGCACCCCAAACGCGAAGGGTAGACCAGGTACTGCTTATGAAAAGATTTTTTAGATGTAGATATGTGACATAGCCTTGTGTCCAACGAATTCATTACATGTTTATTTAAAGAATTATGTACCTGTAGCATACGTAGTTTTTATCATAGAGCCAAATATTTATTGTGATAATTAATTACGTGTCACGATAATTGATGTTTCCACAGCTGGCCATGGTCAGAACCTTCAGAGTACTGTTAGTAGTTACTCATTGGGGATACCCATGTTGGAAGGTCATGGAGAGGCCTTGTCGAATCCACAAAAAGTTCTTTCGAACTCCAAACTTATATAAACAAGGCCAAAAATATTATTTTCATTAGGATCTCTTTTCATAACTAGGTCTTACCGGCTGTTTAAATATGTGTATACATATTTACGATAAGTCAGACCTAGATAAATAGTGCTGAAGAAGAATCTGGTCTATCCCAATACAAGAAGCAAGCATTCAGACAAATAAATTCCAAATATTTCCCAAATAAGTATATAGGTTCGGCTTCCAATATATAAAATGTTTCCTGTTTATTTTACACAAAGCAACTGGCTGACTGACTGGTTGTCAGGCTCTTCAGGAATGAATGCCTGTCATTTATATTCATATGACAGCTGGTTTTGACTATATATGCTCTCCAAACTCTCCGAGTTGTGACCTTGCAGATTGATTTATCATCATCATCATATCAGCTAAAAGAGGCCCACTGCTAAACATTGGCTGTCATGCGCCGCCTCCATCCAACGATGCCTGCTTCCGATCTATTGATCAACGCGACAGTATTAGTGTAATAGGTATTTATCTACGAGCTATCTCTCGCTCAAATAAGATCTTTACGGACACATTGCTCAAAAAAATCTGTGTAAAAGTCCATACACCTTTGAAATCTTATGCCTCTGGTGTCTGCATAATACAAAATCTACGTCACATACGACTTGACTATAAAACTGTCTCTTAGGGGACTTCCATCCTGCAAGATCAAGTTAAATACTTACCTAACTAGTTTCCGTTTCCTACAATCAAGTTTTTCCCGTTGCCTTGGAAGCTAAAGCACCGCGAACCGTACGTACGACCACGAGGGCTTTCTAAATGATAAGTAGTCAAGTTGAGACATGTCTACTCACGTATACGCACGTACCAACAGATGTAACGTCACTGATAAGGTTAACACGTACGTGCCGCCTCACACCGCGTGCGTTCATTCACATACATGTGATAAGTTCATGTTTCAACTCCAACTTATTGAGGCCGTTAGGCATACTTTACAAAACCTGTTAAACCAGCGAAGAATGTCGAGTGAACGTTGAGTTGTTGTGACGTCATGGGAATGAGGTATCTACCGATTAAAGTACCTACATGGTGTTTCTATACACGTGCTTTTGATCAACTAAGTAGGACCTTTAGCCTTCTTTCAATGTGAGCTTTAGGCTTGGATGGTTGAAATGCTGTTCAGCTTGTAGTTCTGCGAAATTTCGGTCTTAGAAACAAAGCATTTTGTTATCTTGGAAACACGCCTAAGTGGTACCTGCCTGACTGTTGTAACCACCAGAACACCAGAGGTATGCAGGTAGGTATCTATTCGCGCATTGCCGCCTGTCCAGAAATGTAAAAAGCTACATAATACCTGAATGTTTGAGTAGGAACTTACTACTTCTTAGCGAGAGAGAAAGGGAGGTTCATGAGACAGCCAGGCAGTAGGTAGCCAACATACTTAAGATTCAAGTATTCGTAATAAATCATAGATTCAAGTATTCGTAATAAATCATACGTATTCGAAAAGCTTGTAAAACCAGAGTTGTTCCAACTAATATATCGTCCAGATATTTACACGAGATCTGTCTTCACATTATCAAAATGGAAACAGTGAGAACACGTGTGCTATTGTGAGATAAAGGAACTGTTGAACTTCAACGTCAGTTTACTCGGACGACCTTCAATTAAAAAAAACGATAATGAAAAAAACATGTGCTCTTTTATCTGAATAAGAACTAAACACGAGGTTTGTTGCTATGTAGCGAGTAGTTGAACTTTACGGTTTCGTTACAATATAATCATCTCGTAATTAAGCTACACTGCAAGCTAAGCTAATAACTAAACTAACACTGAGTTTAAGCTTATAAACTCAGCGTTACTTCAGTTATTTCGCTTAGCTAAGCTCGCGATGAGGCCTTCTCTTATAAATGCAACAATTAGTTAATTTTTGATATTATACTCGCCCTGGTTGGTTTTCTTTATCATTGCTATGTTTTTAACGGAATTAAATCTCTTAATACAAAATGATGATGAGTAATGCAAGAACTACCTTGTGGAACATGGTTGCTTTAAAAGTAATAAAAAAATATTTTTGCTATGTGGAAACTGCAATGTATAAATTATTTTTTGTAGGCAATTTAGTGCAGCGTTGTTAAGGATAAATGTGAGGAATTAAAATTAACCCTTTCAACATTACAAACTGACCCAACTACTGTTGAGTTCCCAATCTAAAAAACCCAAAGCAAAGTTACACTTTTCCCCTATAACAGAACTATAGTTTTATGGGGAGTCCGATATACTGTTTATATACCTTTTATTTTACATGTTACGATACAGCTTAAAATACATACAGAGCATCATGCTTGTCCTCCCCGAAGGGTTAGGCAGCGGTGTACTAATGTACCTATACCCCCATTAACCGGGCACAAATCCAGAATCCGAACTGTTACTAAGAATTTCACAGAAAAACTCAATAAAACTTTGCTTGACCTGGGAATCTAACCCAGAACCTCTTGTGAACCAGTTGCGCTTAGGACCACTAGTTAGACTTTTTTTCAACGAGTTTTCAGTTCAAAATTGTATATCTTTTGGCAATACCGCACAACGTCCGGTGATTTGTCATCATTTAGTGACTATATTTTTTTACAGCCAAAGCTTTATCATTATGAACTTTATAATAATATACATAAGGATTATGTATTGTTATGTATTCAAGAATTGTCAGGCAAAATTGTGTTGCGTCATAGGAAACTAAAATGTTGTAAGACTTCTCGGTAATAGCCGTTAGATAAAAATGTTCAAGGTAATTCTTAAAATAGATATTACAATTATTATTTTTGACTATCTTATCTTGATGATTGTGGAAAATGTCTTAATTAATTCCGTGCGGGGGTGCAAGGGCACACTTCGTGAGTGTTGCAACCGCTGAAATTGTGGAGAGAGCCAACAATATCTCTCCTCGGTTATGTCACATGATCTTGAACAGGAAATAATTATAGAGATGTCTTAGAGCATATTTATTTTTAAAATGTGTATGTAATTTAACTGTTGGTCACATCACAATACATTTTTAAATTTTTGGATTGCAACACAGGGGGTGTTGACATAATTTTCTTTCATAATTTAAAATCTGGTGCAAGCTGCGTAACAGCCGGGTTATAGTATGTTAATTATTTTGGAGATGCGAGTGGAACTGATGGGAAAAAGCTATTCATGAATAAATACACCATGGGATACCCTCGACAGCTGACCCGACAGACGTTGTCCTGCTTTATTAATTTTCTGTGCAATTTTCTGAAGTTGTGTTGTGTGTGTGTAAAAAAAAAGAATGAATGAAATCGGTTCTAGAAATATGTGGCGAAAATAGGTATTAATGATTTACGGTGGCCAGCACATCAAGTGACAAAACATGACACACACAAAATTAAATTATATTGCAGAAAGTAACTGTATGTTACCTGCCTTTTCGCACCTAAACCGCTGAACAGATTTCAATAGTGTTAGGAGAAGGAGAGAGATTGCATCCAAAGGAAGAACATAAGCAACTTTTATCTCATTTTTTGTAATTAAAAACTAAACTGATAAAATTAAATTAAATAAAGACTACCATTGTCATTTTCCTCATTGCATAAAGTTTACTAATTACCTACCTGTTGCTCTTGATAAACACAAATCGGAACTTCTAAGAATTGCTTTCACTGTTCTGATGCAACTGCGCCTAATGTCTGATCATGTACCACATTACACATTCACACACAATGACAGATGTGAAACGGTACTTTATTTAAATTAATGTTGTCGATAAAGATAATGAATAATATTTGGTCCTTCTAATCTAAGCCATGCTTAAAAGTGCTTTAAAAGTGTAGAGTTAGTTAATAGTTCCAAACAGGCAGTTCTATCTATTAAATAGTTTATCAAATGCGATTTTATTTAATTTTTTTATCAAATGTACGCACGACTACACATCAAGCTAGCTTTGTGTAGCCGTTTGTACATACATACATGGGACTAGGGCGAAATAATTCATAACCATGTGCGTTTTTCTTTTAAAGAATGTCCTGAGATTACAGTTTCCTAAGACACGTCCATCATATTGTGCGACGTACCTACTTATGTATACGCCATCAAAAATGACACCAAATTCTAAAATTAGCTACACTGGCAACCCAGAATCGTGCTACTCGAATAAGATCATTACCCTCAAAAGGACATTAATTTAAAATCAGTTTTTTTATTTATCTTTTCCTCGGTAAACTTTTAACCTCAAAACCGCATAATTATACAACCAGTTTTATATAAATGGTATGTTTTCCTCAGTAAACTTTTAAGGCAATTGCGGTGAATGGGAAAGTCTCGTGTCGTCAGCGAACGAGTTTGTCGGCGCGCGCCAAGTGTCGCGCTCGCGCCTGCGCCGTCCGTGCCACGGCTAGCACGTTCCAACCACGTGCGAGACGAGGCCGCTCCGGCAACCCCGACCTTTAACGACATAACTTACACAACACACTACAGAAAAAATAATCATATTACTATCAGTCTTAAGGTTGATAATACAATGGGTGTAAATAAGAGGTAACTTGTTCTTTAAAACTATAAATGTTATCTTTATGTGATGTAGCATAGAGTTTACTTTTGATTGACGGTGGTATCAGTTATAATATCTAGTGCTGGCACTGGATTTGTGGTGGTGTTCGGTTCATTCATGAAAAGTGCAAACGAGGTCGTAGCGTACTATGCGTTGTGCGTAGCTACGATAAACTAATTAAACGTTAGATAAGTAAGTAAGTACTTAGCTGGGACATTTGTAACGTTTAACGATATCACGCAAATCCAGACATTTAAAGTATTATAAATGCTGCGTCGATAAACAAAAAATTAAGTATTTTTTCAAAGATGTATTAGGTACCTATGTAATGTTACGTAGAGATGGAGTGCCATCATTAATCATTGATCCGTAATCAGCCTATCAAAGGTATTAGCCTCACCCAGAAAGTGAAATAAGTTGACTTGAAATTTTACTTTTGAATGTAAGTAATAGTAGCCTATGGAATTCCAAAGATACAAGATTGCCAAAGATAAGAAAATTAGTTAGGGAATTCACGACCCTCTGAAATGAGAAGCAGGAGGAACCGTGAACATTAAAAATATAGCTGAGAATCGGCTAAGATTTCTGGAAATTAATGAAATTTATAACAATATACATAACATACCATCACGCCTGTATTCCCCGAAGGGTTGGCAGAGGTGTAAGTACTTAATGTACACCCACAATTCGCCGGTATGTTTAGGTCCCATGTAATAGGGGGCGAGCCTATTGCCATTCACCGGGCACAAATCCAGACTCCGAGCTGCTACCTACTGAGAATTTCATAGAAAAACCCAGTAACACTTTGACTCGACCTGGGGATCGAATCCAAGACCTCTAGCGTAGCAGTCGCGATTGGGACCACTAGACCAACGAGGCAGTTTAAAATGATTTCCGTAATAAATAATAATGAAATTTATTTCAGTAGAATACCACGCTCACATATAATTTTACATAAGTATAAATAAAAGTAAGGAAATAAATACATTTTCCAGATCGGGACACCGTGTCTGAGGACATGCGAACAAGCACATACATTATATATTAGACAGTAGGTACGTCTCAATGACACACAATACTACTGCGCTAGTTATGTCAGCGGTCACCGCAATAGTTCATATACTTTGCATCAGCCGACACACTTCAAGGCTCGTTGATGTAACAACTTTTTTTTTTCTTAATGGTAAATATGTCGATGTCAACAATTCTGCCAATGACAAAGTGAAATGGAAGAAACATGATTATTAAAGTTTATGAAGAAAATAATAAAATTCTGAATTAATATTGATGCTCGATGAGGATATTGTTATCAGAGTTATAACAGAGATGGAAGGGGACAATAACAAAACAGAGTAAGTATAAAGTTTGATGTCATTACTTCGAATGAAGATCATCAGGGCCTCAAGTATTTTTGGATGGGAATAAGTTAGTAGGCATGGGTAATTAATTGGAAGAGGATTGGATCTTTAATATATGTAACAACGTATTCGATAAACACCGTGAGATATATCAGGTGCGAGCACTTTCATTCAAGTGTTAGCTTTGGGGAAAGTGATGACGTAGGCGATAGGGTTAAGAGATGTTATATGTAATAAGTTTTGCAAGAATTACGTAAAGACCATGTTCGAACGACAAAGACCTTCAACTCTTTTCCTGTTTGACATTAAGCTGGGCGCCTTTTTGGTCCAGTGAGATATTCAAACATTCCCTTTATGAAATGAAATGAAATGATATTTATTTCTGTAAATAGATCTTTTAAGACACTTTTACAAGTCGTTTTTTTACATATTTTTTTTAACTAGATGGCGTCGACGTTTCCTATCTGACGACCTCTGAGAAGAAACGTCGAAACAAACTCAGAGAATCATGGTCTCTTTTAAAGTCCAGACAATAGTTATATTATATGCGAGTTCAATGTAGGGCAAAATCTGAACAGGCCTTTTGAAGAAAGAACCATACCAGCTTTGAGTTGACCTGTCCTAACTGACGGAACGCATACATCAGTCATCGTGTAGCTCAACCATTTTTTAGGGAGCCCAACGACCCGACGCACAACGATACCAGATCAGCAAGACATTTGCGTAGGTCATGGGAAATACTCAAAACTTTCAGAAATCTTTAATATAAATAAATGTTATACGAGTTAAAACCGACATAGTACTCACATTTACATTTTGTATGGTACAGTGTACATTAATAATAATACTATGCATGATAACTATGACCTACAAGGCAACTCAGTCAACTCGTGAAAGGAAAAAAATAAAAATAATAATATTTGAGACACGATAGCCAGCAAGTCGACCAGTCACCACAAGCAGCACCCGTTCACGAGTATAACGCACGGATCAGCCATCACCTCCCTCGCCATTTTAGAGGGAAGGGGGTGACCCGACCAATGACGCTACCGCAAGCAATGACATCTAAGGGAGCATGACGACAATGCAGCCAGGTGTAAATTATGTTACAAAAACATGTTGTACTGAGGACCGAGGTCACTAGTAACTGCATTACACATAAATGTTCACAAATAAAATTAAATAGTAAATAAGAAAATAATATGTAATAATCAAATTAATTGGGTATATGTCAAACGTATAAAGATATGTCAATTATCAATTACAAATTAAAATAATTAATAAAAGAATAATCAAATTCAATGTCAGGGTACATTTGGCATTATACAATCAATAGCCTGGTTCATTAGAACAGTTCAATTCAATCCCAAGCATTTTTGTCATCCATATAATCTTTCACATTATAGAAACCTTTCAAACACAGTTTCTGCTTAACAATTGATTTAAATTTGTTGATGCTCAGGTTTTGAATGTTGCTTGGGATTTTATTGTACAAGCGTATACATTGGCATTTGAACGAGTTACTTATTTTCTGGAGCCTGGTAGCAGGAACAATGAATTTATTTTTATTCCTGGTATTAACATTATGTGTATCACTACGTTTTTTAAAGAGATTAATATTCCTATGAGCATACAATACATTTTCATAAATATAATGTGATGGAACAGTCATAACATTAATCTCCTTAAATTTATCCCTCAGTGAATATCTGGGACTTAAATTATAAATTGACCGAATTGCTCGTTTCTGCAACACAAAAATAGATTGTATGTCGGCCGCATTCCCCCACAACAGAATACCGTACGACATCACACTATGAAAATAACTGAAATAAACTAGGCGAGCTGTATCCTCGTCAGTTAAGCTACGTATCTTTTTAACGGCGTATGCCGCAGAGCTGAGCTTTTTCGACAATTTATCTATATGTGGGCCCCACTGAAGTTTAGAATCTAAAGTGATGCCCAGAAATACAGTGGTGTCCACAAGGTCCAACTCTTCGTCATTAATAAGTACACTGGTTTTCACCTGTCTTACGTTAGGTGTTGTAAACTTAATACATTTAGTCTTCTTTTCATTCAAAAGTAGATTATTAGCATTAAACCAGTGCACAACTTCTGAGAGGGCGCTGTTTACATCGTCAGAACACATTTGTTGACGTTTAAGTTTAAATAATAGTGACGTATCATCTGCAAACAGCACTATTTCGTGATTATCCCTTATTAGATGAGGTAAGTCGTTGATATAAATTAAAAATAAGAATGGACCAAGAATCGAGCCCTGCGGAACGCCCATTGTAACTACGGACCCCGAAGATCTCTTTCCATTGACGTCCACCTTCTGAATCCTGTTACTCAGGTACGAAATAATAAGATTCAGAGAAGTGTTTTTAACACCATAGTGGTATAACTTCCTGGTCAATGTTTCATGAACAACACAATCAAAGGCCTTGGATAAATCGCAGAAAATACCCAAAGCATCGTATGATTCCTCCCATGCGTCAAAAATATGTCCTAACAGTTCAACACCGGCATCGGTTGTTGAACGACCCCTTGTAAAGCCAAACTGTTTTAAATGTAAGAGTTTATGTCTATTAAAAAACCTTTGCATTTGGTCTAACATAAGTCTTTCAAAAATTTTACTAAATGTAGGTAGCACGGATATCGGTCTAAAATTTGTGGGGTCAGACGTGCAACCTGATTTAAACAAAGGTGTAATCTTACTATTTTTCATTAGATCAGGAAATTTCCCACAGTCAATACAATCATTAAAAATAACAGCTAAGGTAGGTGCTACAATGTCAATTATCGATTTAGCAACGTCAACAGAATTACCCCATAGGTCCACAGTTTTTTTCACATTTAACATATTGAAGGTCTTTATAATATCTCTATAATTAATATGATTAAATAGGAAATCAGTATCGCTAGCTTTTACATTATCTTTAAGTAAAGATTCTGCAACAGTGGGTGATGAGTTTAAACATTTTGTAATGGAAACAGGAATGTCAGAGAAAAAGTTCTGAAATGCTGTGGCTACTTCTAAATCTTGTTTAATTAGCTTATTATCAATATTAAGGCTATAATCACCATTTCGTCTACGAACCCTTCCTGTTTCACTGTTGATAATATTCCATGTACTTTTGATAACATTATTACTATTTTTTATTTTTTGACTTATATAACGTGTCTTGGCCACCCAACAAATCTTTTTAAATAATTTTGAGTAATTTTTAACATAGGTATTGAACTCTGTGGTGTTGACATATAATCGTTCATTATAAAGTTCAAATAGTCTTTTCCTGCTTTTATGAATACCAACAGTAGCCCATTCACTGAAGGATGCGTTACCATTAACTGTAATCGTCTTGGGTGTAAAAGTGGAATCAAACTCTTCACAGTAAGAATTAAAAAAAGTTTCATAAAGTTTATTGGGGTCATTGTTGTATGATAAAAAAATTAGTTTACTAATAAGTTTAGTTTTAAATAATTCCAAGCGACTTGCAGTTTTTGGGTTTACAGTGATATCTTTTTTAGCCACAATTTTATCTTTATTGCAAATGGTAATCAGCTGTCCACAGTGGTCAGAATCCATCACATTAATAACTTCCTTATGGTGCGGTGTTATGTCAGTGAAAATATTATCTAAACATGTGGCCGTTGAAGCAGTTATTCTAGTAGGCTCCAGAAATAAGTGTGCCAGATTATTAGACAAGAAAAGACTTTTTATTTTAGTACTGGCACTTGAGTTTTCCAATAAATTCACATTAAAATCACCGCAAATAATAATGGATTTGTAAGACTTACAGATCTTATAAAGTACTTCCTCCATCACCCTTTCAAAACTATCATACATGCCTGATGGAGGTCTGTACACGCTTAGAACAATAAACCGTTCCAATTCCACACAGGCTATTTCAATTGTTCGTTCAACAGAGAGGCCCACAATGTCTCTACGTTCTTTAAACTTATGGTGATTGTTAACTATAATTAAGGAGCCACCATGGATAGCATTCTCTCTGCAAAATGAACTACCAACCTGGTGATTATTAAAGTTAAACATGAGCTGATGACTTTTCAACCAATGTTCAGTAATACAAAGAATATCTATTTTATTACAGTTCATAAATAATTCTATTTCTAGCTCTTTATTATTAATCCCCTGCATATTTTGGTGAACCAGGTTGATAAAATTATTATTTTTACAGTTCATATAACACTCAGATATGCCAGATGTATTATCATTATCATTAATCAATAGATCTATGCAAGAGGTTGTCTCTGTTGTCCTTAATTCTAATTTAAATGATTTGCAATGTCAATTGATGGAATGTCAGATAAGGGCTCAATAAAGCCATTTAGAAATGACTATTAAAAATTATCCGTAACTACTAATATAATTAAAAATGTATCCATATCTACTGTCTCCTGTAGGATGTTGTAGACTGTTGGCTAAATAAATCTTTCTTTCTTTTTTAAATTTAAATTTATTTATTTCACACAGTACATTATGGTCTATCAATTTTAAACTAAAAGAAAAGGTCTACGTGCCTTTGAGGGGGCCGGGGGAAAGTCATTACTAAGCTGATCAGCTAAACTGCAAGGTATTGACTTTACAGTTTCGCCTGAGGCAGGGATGGGTCACTGCCCCGTGCCTCAGATCGCGTAAAGCCGTTAATATAGGTTTTTATATAAACAAAAATGACAATCGTTAGTATATTTGGAAGCTCCAAAAAGCCTGTTAACCAGTGTATCCGCAAAATATTGGTAGTTCCCAGAAATTGAGTTGCGGAGGTCTGATGGCCGTCGCTTCGTGTAGAATACTGATCATACCTTAATTGACATCTGCGGTGTTCCAAACCGAAAGACGCAGGAATCAAAAACATTATGTATTCTTTCACAAAACATCAGTATATAACAGGTTTAATGTGGGGGAAATTTATCTGTAGAATCATCACTGATCTGGTATATGTTCGAGTAATTATAGTGCCAACTGTTGAACCGGGGAAATTAGTTCACTTTCCTTCTATTTCGTCAATCAAATAAAGATCACATTTGGAAATACGGTCGCACAGTTCCGTGAAGGTACGCATTTTGAATATAAATGGAGTTGTCTGCAGAAAACGTAATGATCGAAGATTAACGCCGGGTTTCGCCGATAAAGTTTCAGCTGACAAATGGCAGTTTTCCTACTATGAAATGGTGTCGGGATCGGTATGAACGGATCCGATCCGGATCCGAATCCTGAGTTCGAATCCCGAATTGAGCAGTATTATCATTTTTCTGTTAAATTTCCAGTCGCAAATCGTAGTTTTTATTCCTGCCCGGATAATGGCAATCTGCTCGCCCCCTATTACATGGGACCTAAACATAAACACGATGATATCACCGTTCTCGATAACTGAACGAAACAAAATATGGTATGCCATTTCACTTTTGCATTTCTGTTTAAAATAATTGCTTTGTGTGGTATCCCTGAGTGAGTGTACAATATGAATGCATCTCCTCTCACTCTCTCTTGTCTATCTCTTATTCTTAATTAAAGTAGTTTAATAGAAAATAAATAAAAAGTCAAAAATCATTTAATCAACATAGACAGTCACCAAAAGCAGCACCTGTTCGTACTCATGAACGGGTGCTGCAAAAATCAGGTTCCGATGCGTCCGGCCAGCGCGCAGATTTTTCAATGCGATGCCAATTCGCAGTTTTGTGTGGGAGCCCTAAGCACAGATCAGCCATCACCCCTCGCCATTTTAGAGGGAAGGGATGACCCAACCAATTACGCTACCGGAAGCAACTTTCATTTGTTTTCTTTGGGCAAACTTATTTTATTAAATAAGTTTTGTAGATGACAGGTCAAACAAAGAAGTGCCGCGCTGTAAGCTACGTGCCAGAAATGTCGCTCTTTGAAAAACGTGCTAACAACAGTTTGTTAGCCGAGCACATTGTCAAATTATGTGTGTGCGTTTGACGTTTCGTGTTGGCCCTTGGAAAAACGCTCTAATGTTTGGAAAAAAATCTATGATTCATAGGCCGGCCTCACAGTTCATGACAGAAATAAAAATGAGAACAAGATGACGTCGACGCGTGACTGTAATTAGTAAAAAGCATAAAGTGGTGTAATACTATTTGGGATACATACATTATTCGCTGGGATCTCATCATGATTGCTACGTTCAATTATTTTTTAATCGTTTTCACTACGCGTCTTCGTACATTTATTAGTACTTCGTATCCTTTTTAATTGAAGTAGTCTAAGACCTGCAACTCTCTCCAATTTCCTGCTGCACATTAAGCTGATCTGGGCGCATTTTTGGTCCAGCCGAGAGACCTTCAAACATTCCCTTTTAAAATGACTATTAAAAATTATCTGTAACTATTATTATAATTAAAAATGTAATCTAAAGTTAAAAACTAGATAGGTACTTAAATTAAAAAAATATACGATTCTGTATGTATGTAACATATTCGCCATTTCTTTAACAGTGTTAAACTAAAGAGTTTCTAGAAGGCCATTTATAAATTTGGTAGATCATGTCTAACCATTAGCCATTAGAAAAATAATATGCTGGAATTATTTTGTATATTTTGCGGGATATCAACCGATGTTCATTACCATTTCTCATTTAGAAACATCATTCCTTTCCTTCTTCTTAGTCTTATCGTATCCTTTTTTACGTTGCCGAGTTAGAGTCAATCTCGAGTTCAACCAGATGTGACTGAAAATCATTATTTTACAAGAAGCAACTACTATCAGACCTTCGATATTGGAAGGATAGACTGGTTGCAGGTATTTTGGGCTTCTGATTATAACTAACGATTTCCATTGGAGTTCGTATGACAACCGGGACTGATGGCTTTACCTGCTCGTAAAAATGGTCGCACATCCACAGATTGACCGCGTTGGACGTAGCTTAACCTCAGCTAGGCTAGCCACGAGCCTCTGTTTGCTTAAATTCCTAAATGATGTGTTTCCCAATTGGTTAATTACTAATAGAAAATCACGCAACAGTAAAAACTTTCCTAGAAGCATGCACACTGCGTGACCTTTCGCCATTACCCGGGTGTATACTCAGAGGTAAACGTTCTGGTGTGAGTCAAGCGGCACAAACTGGCTGTTGATATATTATCTCCCACATTATAGTTCAACAAGCTTTCTTAGAAACTGATTCACTCACCTGGGCTCCAAGATCAAGTGGTACAAACAGAAGTGTCAGTTCTATGATGTCTAACAAGGGACAAAAATGGAATAGTCAAGCTTTTCTTTGGTAGGTACTATGTAAGTCCTGTCTAAGTTACCAAAGTCTGAGGCTGATATTTCGAGGATTTCAGCGTAAAATTACGCTTTCATGTGGCAAATTTGTATTGTCTAAAGGCATATTAACTTTACAAAAAGACCCGCCCGGCTTTGTTTTGAGGGAATACAACAGTCGCAATCGTGTAATCTGTACCCGTAGGCAAAATAGTATCTCATCGCGATTAGAAAAAAATGGTCTATCTAGTATTTACAGCTACATATATCGTTAGTCTGTGGTTGACATGCAAGTGATATCGGTATCTGATATGACAATCGGCCACGATTCTTACGTGAAAGGAATTCCCAGGTTGACGGTATGATTAATAGCATATATGCGTTCAGTCTCCATTTACCTATCGAACTTTTCAAGTCTTTTGTTAATAGAGGTCTTATAACAAAAGCGAAGGCCAAATGATGATCAAATACTTATAATAATGACGACATGATTTAAGCAGAAATAGCACTCTCTGGGTTTTCGTTTAAGCATTATAATATAGATAATCAATATACCTGTCTAAAGAGCGTGTCCATGACATTAAACAAGAGAAACCGAATGACAAACGCACATTCAATGCGAAGTTCAGTTTTGCTTTGTCTAGACACAAAGCTGTGAGTTCAGCCAAGTTCCTAAAAGGAAAGATCACGCACTAGTGGTCTTATTAGAAAATAAAATAAATTTTAACAAAAAAAATTAAAACCGCTATCAAAAATAGTAAAAATAATGATATGTCTAAAACATTTTAGGAAGTTGGTCGCGGAAACATGAGATCCACTCAAATTAAAGCCAGTTAGTTCCCTTGATTTCTCTGGGATCCCATCATCGGATTTTAACTTGATGACAATGGGAATAATATCGGGAATATACCCAAAAAAATAATTTTCAAAATCGGTTCGCAATTGACGGTGTAATCCGTGAACATATATAGAAAAAATATAAAATATACAGACGAACATACATCCTCCTCTTTTTTGAAGTCGTTCAAAAAATGCTTGCCTATAATATCCCCAGCGAAACCGTTTACAATTCATGAGATTTTCTCCCATGAAAACTCTTTCATGAGACAAGTTTTTTGTGAGAACCTTCTACTATGTATTCCTTATGGCATTAGCAATATTCAATGTAATCGACTCATCATTAAGCACAATAGTTTAAACATTGAGGAAGAACGTAGTCCTTTTCCCCTTTTTTAGAGTATGGAAAAATCTCATGGATTGTCTGCCACCTGAGGAGGCGGTTATACCAATCATCTAACTTGTCTTTCCTTGCCATATGGTCACAGACATTGGTATCATTCGTACGACATGACGGGAAGTCCGTCTGCCCTGACCTCAAACAAATATGAATGTATGATAAGCATGAATACACGACGACTTTGATAACATACCTTGTATCACCTGTTAATGACGTTGTAGATCTATGCTAATATTAAGGAGTTTGTTTGTAATTGAAGCGGCAGTTGCCTAATTGGCTAGGGCGTCGGACTTGCAATCATGTGGTTACCGGTTCAAAACCCACCCATTGAACCACCGACGTGGACCTACTCATAATACAGGCATTTAGCTTAGTACGAGGGGTTAACAAGAATACTAGTAATGTGCAACCCACATTGCTAGTAAGCTATTTTTTTTTAAAACAAAAATTAAAAAAAACTTCCAACATTAGAAAGCTCTACTTATTTATCCCGCGGTAAATATACCTAACTGGGATGAAGCTGAAGCTTATATTCATTCACTGTTGGCTGTAGGCATCTACATCATTTCCAAGTCACGTCGGTCACCAATTAGTCGTGCGAAAACTGATTTTAAACATGCCGTGGAAAATTGGAAATACCTAAATTAATCATGGTCATTCCCCAATTGCACATGCAAATGTTTACACCATAATGCAATTATCATCTGACCCCTACCATCTGCACTGATCGGAATGTCGCCTGCCCGCAGCAAATAAACCAGTTAGTACAGATAAGTGAAATACCGGTAAAAACGCGAACACCGTTCTGTGAACAGTGAATACCCGTCTCCTTGCCGACAATTTCGTTACTTGATGCAACAGAATTATGGTTTTTTTTTTCAGATGCAGTAGAATGATAACAATTAAATACTGAATGTGAATGGTATTTCAATACCAATAAGTTCTAATATTTGAGGATCAACTCGGATCTCGGCACAGATATTAAAAGACTAATACTTTTCAAGACTTATTAAAATACGTTTTTGATATAGAAAGAAAGGAATTTCATCTACATATTCAAGAATATTGGTCTTGCCCATAAAAGTTTCAGAGAACCTGCCTTCATCTACTTAGTTATTCCTAAGAACTTTTCGTTGCAGATAAATACTCTATAACTGGGCATTTCTGAGATTTTGTGATGTGTCGAGGGGTGACCATTCTTAACACAACCAGTAACAGATGAAAGACGTTCTTTCTTCTACGAGTAGTTTCAAGTCATGAAGGTTTACTCATCGCCGTATCGGCGACGAGGCGCTGCCTCGTCATTCGGATGCCCGGCAGGTGTGATATGAATGACATTTTAGATCTCTAAACTGATAACAGATAATAGAATAATGATTGTATTATATTTTTTCCTTAACGTAAGTGATTCAGACTTTTGTGGTACGGCTTGGGGACTTTTCTTGACTTGAAATTTTGTACACTTACAAAAATTCGCTTAAAGTTATAAACAAAAAATAATACTTAGGTACGTAAGTTTCTGGCTAAGTAAATAATTAATGAAAAGAGGCAAATATCGGTTCAATGAATACTTGAGACCTACTCAAGTAAATACAGACCCAAAATAAGTACTTAGTAATAATGACAGTCATGTATTATTACAATTAACAGCCGAGTTTCAAATGAGTTCCATTCTTTCTTCTTTATTGCTTTTTTCGAGTCTTCTACGAATCTCGAAGAATAATTTCTTAGCCTGCCTAAACACGCTACACTTTAAATAAAAATGTTAAACAAAAAAAGTAAGGCGATAACTTGGCATTGAAGTAATAGCAAGTTCAGAGAATCATTTCTATAAAAGGAGGTTATATTTACTAAGTATTTAGTAGCGAATGTGATCTCAAATCTCCCATAGGTCTTCGGAAATCATCAATTCCTAAGTATCCGATTACGCTGGACACCGACCCCAATATGGATTGGAAAAGATGACTTGAAACATTTCTGCGTGGGGGTTTCCTTGAAGATAGTACAAAATATGTGGTTAATGAAAGAATTTATGAGAGTTTTCTAATAGAGTCTGTAATGTTCGGAAAAGTACATGAGATATTTACATTCGGTTACGACCGCTGCTCCCACACAATTGTTAAAGTTTTAAAAATAACTATAATTTTATTAATATTATATTAATTTATAATTCATCTGACCAGGAATTTAAATAATTCCTGGTCAGATGAATTTAAATCGTGATGAAGGTAATTTGCACTTCAATCGGGTTATTGGAAACATTTCCCTATTAACTGTGTTCGCTTAGCGTGGGAAATTCGTTTGAAAACGAGTGTTTACGTAAAACTATATAAACTCGGTGGTAATCGCTGAAATATGTAAATAATTTGCATTACTCACAGGCCACGTTACACTAATCATTGTATTAACGAATTTGCTGTTCGTGCCAGACTTATTCCTACTAAATAACAGCACGTTGACACATAAAAATATTGCAATAATTCATAGAAATTGACACTTAAATTCCTACATCAAAAAGCATGTCGGCGCAGACGCAGGAATTCATAATCTGAAAGACAGTTTTGATTGTGACATTTATAATGATTCTATTTTGACGAAGTTATATTTAGGCGAGAAATCTTGAAGCGCTAAAAATGCTGCAATGTTGAAAAATACTTTAATACTGTAAAAATATCTACAGTTTATTGTGACTAACATGGGAAGCTTTCAGTGGTAGCGGTAGCGAAAACTGATAGTATACGTAGAAGGATGATGTGGTAGGAAATAAAGCTGCTATGGTAGAAGTGAAGTACAGTCTCGAGTTCAAACCCAAGGCACGTACCTCTCCGTCTTTCCAAAGTCGTGTGCGTATCAATACTAGTAATATCAATGGTTAATTATCACGCGCTTAAACGGTGAAGGAAAACATCGTGAGGAAACCTGCATGCCTGAGAGATTTTCTCGACAGCGTGTGACGCCTGCACACTTGCGATAGGATTGCGTATAGATAGGCGACTACAGCCTTATCCCTCTCATTATAAAAGGAAACCCATGCCCAGCAGTGGGATAATATAACGGATCAATTATAAGAACTCCCTTAGCATCCTTAAACATCAGATAAAATTTAAACTAATTCTTAGAAAAGAGCTGCATTAATTTATGAAAGAGCGAAGTCTCCTTGTACAAGCATAATTTGCTTAAAAAGATCCAATCAGCTACTACAAAAACTAATTTGATATAATAATAAAGAATTTTTGTATTAAAAAAAATTGGCAAATTAAACTTATCAATTGATTCGTCAAAATGACAATGCGCGAGTGATACAAATGGTGTTTGTGGCAAATATAGGCTGCAATTTCTGTTTACTATCGGACAGTCTGTTTTTTTGTAATATTTTGTATTTACGTACAATAAAAAAATACTGTCAGATCTATCCTCTAGAACGTAAGAGTAGTGACTAATACAAAGATGATGCAATTTAAAAGAAAAGCCTTGTATTGATAACTCGTGCCTCTAATGTAATGGCACGAGCTATAATTAAATACATAGATATGAAACTACTACGTATTAATCGCGGGTCCATTCACAAAGCAAGTGAACCACTCCCGGAAATGATACTCGCTGTTATCTGCGAATAACGCTTATCAACGGTTCATAGGGGGCACGGTGCTGCGCCGGATTACGAGTCATATCTATCATTATGAAATTAATTTACAAGGAATAGTATGTAACAGAAAATATATAAGTTATCACAAGAGACCTACGAATAAATAATACTCAGGAAGCGTAACTCAGAACAAATTCCGCTCAAAAAGTGGACCTACTTCAAACCAAATGACGACGATTCAAAATTCGAATCACTTGCGATGTTTCAAATAGAGATGCTTGGTAATTGGTTTAAATGCAGAGAGAAAACAGGGATTGGTTCGCGCGCGTGCTGTAATGTCTGTTATGACATCTGAGTCAAAATGGCGTGAACGATATTATGCAATAAGTAGATCGGACCAAGTCAATAATAAAAAATATTATAATTATATTAAATATTTTATAATATTTTGATTTAAATTATACTATATTAATACATGGTGGAAGGGACATCGATGCACAACCGCTTACCATGAATTCAGTACATGATTCTGGACCCCCCCCCTCCCGCGAAGATATTTTTCGTCGGTTACTAAAAAGGCTTAGATTGAGTACTTTTTAGTTTTGTTGTATGGTGCTAAAACAAACAAAGCCGATGGTTTGCCAACAAGAATTGCGACTTCATCTATTGTTGGAGCGTTGAAATAGTGTTAGTGTATTCAATTGGGTCGTTTGTTTGCTCTGATCATAACCTTGGCAATAGGTCACCAGGTTCCTTTAAGGTTTCTGTTGACCTGGTATGTGGATATTTGTACACACTGGTACTGCAGTTTTCTGTAACATGGTATATCCCTTTAATGATTTGTAAAAATATGTTTCATCAAAATGCATGGAGCATACTCTGGTAGTTTTCACAGGCATCCAGTCATACTTTCGTCTTTCTAATTGAACTGCAGCTATCCACTTATTTTGCCGAATGGAATCGGCAGGGAAACTAAAAAAAAAACAAAATACATTAGTCTTATGAAAATATCTAAATTTTATCGATTTACTTTTCAATATTTCATCTAGAAAAAAATCATTCTAAATTAGGTAAATAATTGACTGACTTCATTTTGCATAATATTGACCATCTCGTTTTGATAACGTATTTGAACAACTTTGAATATAATTATAATTAAGCTACTACTTACAAGTGAAAAGTGATCTCTGGACATTTTAATCTTGTATGTCTCCTGCACCACTTCACAACACATGATGGCATCATGATTCACAATGATATTAAGCTAAAACCTTTGACATATGCTCGCTTGCAAGGAAAATGTCCGACTGATGGCGCGCTGGACACAATTTTGAAGCCCCGCCTACTTGGACACAACTTTCGTTGGGTCATTTTCTTAACGCAGTTACATTTCCTGAGTATTATTTATTCGTAGCAAGAGACAGAGAAAGTGTGTGAGTCAGTGATTGGCATTGTTGGTATAAGGCTACGAATAAATAGTATAAGGTAACAAATGATTAACGTAAAAGAAAGAGGTCAGGACGAAAAAGTCTTATTTTACAGGAATATGCAGTTGTATACTGCATATTCCTGTAAAATAAGACTTTTTCGTCCTGACCTCTTTCTTTTACGTTTACTTTTTCGTCTTCTTTTAATGAATGGTATTTTTTCGGGGCTAAAAAAGCAAAATTGTCAAATAAGTCATTATTAGATTATGTAGCAAATCCTAAGAAATATAATGTAAATCTTAAGTGTATTTATAAATTAAGTTTAATCAATATAGAAAGCAAAAAAATACTTATCGAAGGCAATCTAAAACCTTCTTTTCCCATAAGAGCTCTATAGGAAAAATGACTACACAACGCTTTTTTGCTACGATTCTTGCATAATTCTTTTGCTTAGTCCACATTCATATCTCGCCATACACACGCGCCGGTTGTCGGTTCTGAGATTTTCAAGGGCCTCACCAATAAAAACTTTTCTAGTCCTCCTACTAAAACTCCTCAGGAATACTAAAATAGCTACAGACCACTAATTGATTGAAAATTTTAAAGAAAAAGCTATAAGGTTAAAAATTAACGTTGTGTCATCGCACAAAAGGCCCCTTCATTTCCATTTTCCTTCACAGGGAAAACGTGAATAATTCTCAGTGTTCTCCTAAATACGTAAAGTTGGAAATACCCATGGGCAAGTACCCTAGGGCGGAAAGCTAGTACTGAAACGGAAAAAGCTCTAATTATGATAAACCCATGTAACTTAAGGATAATAACCATGAAAATAGCAGACTATAATATAACTACTGAACTTTTGGGAGTCCAGGGAATATTCCTGTTTACATGTAATTATGTTTAAGTTACCTACATGGTAAAGAATAGGTATACGAGTAATTTGATTATTTTTTTATGTACTCGTATTAATCTATAGTCCAATACAGTATAATATTTATTTAAGTTTTAATTCGATTAACAGTGAATTTTAAATCATTGGTTTTTATATTTACACTATACACTTTAAATCATTGTGTATCGTGTAAATTTCATATTGGTATGAAACAGTTTTTATTTCGATATTTTAGGGTTGTTCTTCTAGACAAAGTTGTTTATAATCATGAGAACTTTCACGTACTAAAAAACCACCATAGTATACACTGCTAACTGCCTATTTTTATCTTAATACCTTTTTAGGGTTCCGTAGCCAAATGGCAAAAAACGGAACCCTTATAGATAGTCTGTCTGTCCGATCGTGTCACAGCCTTTTTTTTCGAAAGTATAAGAACTATGCTGTTGAAACTTGGTAAGCAGATGTATTCTATGAACCGCATTAAGATTTTCACACAAAAATAGAAAAAAACAATAAATTTTGGGGGTTCCCCATACTTGGAACTGAAACTCAAAATTCTTTTTTTCATCAAACCCATACGTGTGGGTTATCTATGGATAGGTCTTTAAAAATGATATTGAGGTTTCTAACATCATTTTTTTCTAAACTGTACAGTTTGCGCTAGAAAGACTTCCAAAGTGGTAAAATGTGTGTCCCCCCCCTGTAACTTCTAAAATAAGAGAACGATAAAACTAAAAAAAATATATGATGTAAATGAAAATTGGTTTGAACGAGATCTAGTAAATAGTTTTTTTTTAATACGTCATAAACTGAATATTTTGCGCGAGGGACACTTCCAAAGTGGTAAAATGTGTGTCCCCCCCCCCTGTAACTTCTAAAATAAGAGGACGATATAACTAAAAAAAATATATGATGTAGATTACCATGTAAGCTCCCACCGAAAATTGGTTTGGACGAGATCTAGTAAATAGTTTTTTTTAATACGTCATAAATCGTAATGATACGGAACCCTCCGTGCGCGAGTCCGACTCGCACTTGGCCGGTTTTATTTTTACCACCTTTATATCCTTTTTGTGTCAAGTTAGTAAGTTTCAATTGTTGTCTGTAAGAAATTGCTTTCAACGATGACACCGCCAAGTCTACTACTTAAGTTTTTTTTATTCTTTTATGAAATCTTTGTGGCGTACAATAAAGAACATTTTATATATCTAGGGGCACGTGCCTCGTCTATGATGTAGATATTTAAAAGTTGATAAAAAAGTGTAGAAAAGATATAGATCATGATAATAATGATTCACTCAGCTTCATGTGGCGTATCATGTTTCTTTTTTGCTCGACTTAGCGGGGGCACTGCCTTGCTCCCAGATACAGATATTCGATAAAATACTTTCCTCATTAGTCTAAGTAGTGATCCTAAGCGTGAATGCTACGCTAGAGAATAAGAGACCTAAGAATCGAACCCAGGATGGGTTCGATTCTTAGGTCGAGCAAAGTGTTTCTGGGTCTTTCTAAGACATTCTCAGTAGCAGCTCGGAGTCGAGATTTGAGCCTGGTTAAATTTCGCCCCCTAAGACATGGGACCTAAACATACCGGCAAAGTGTGGATGTACATTAATACACATCTGCCAAACCCTTCAGGGACTACAGGCGTGATGGTATGAGTATGACGATGATGATGTACCATCTATCTATCCTCTCAATAGATGAGCATCACATCTTGATCTTAGTACGTGCCACATTATCACTTGCTTTGAAGTCTGGCGACACGATAAGCTATTGCGTGTAATTTAAGATAACAAAGTAAGTATGAGTATAACGTAACATAACAATGGCAGAAAACATTATTTCAATCAAAGAATTTATCAGTTATTTTGACACTAACTATCGGTTCAACGTGATTAAATGTAAAACTTTGACTTGTAAAAGTGTCTTTAAAGGATCTATTTACAGAAATAAATATTTTATTTATCGCCATGATAATTAAAGAAAATATTACATATTTTTTCTATAATCTGTGTATCTTTAAATCACGGACGAATCAGTTTCTTCTAGGCAAGCACGCTCCATCGTAGATCACGGGATCGCTTAACATCAGGCGAACTGGCGGTCAAACGTAGGCCCATCAGGAATATTTTATTTTTTATAGTTAATGCTTGCGTATTATAATTTAGCCTAGATTATTCTAATTTAGATTTCGTAATACATTTCTTAGGATAGACGTCTCCTTTCTACTATAACACGTGATAATTCTGTCCACGATATAGATTACAAATAAATTGTTTAAATATAAATAGGTACCTACTACTTAGTCACTTCGCGTCAAATCCAAAGTCCATAAAAATATTGAACTTTCCACAATTACTCCGAAAACGTTCTAAAAACTTCAACAAACACCGTTTTTGACGCAAAATAAATAATCCACTTCACATATATTGCGATTATGAAGATTACAATGACAACATTGTCGACGTCATAGTGTTCTGTAAAATCGGCAACTTCATGAACCTAGAACTTCATGAAACTCTTGAACCTTAGAACTTCATGAATCTTTTTTATTTAATAAACAATTATATACGTCGGCAAACAAGCAGGTGAGCCACCTGATGATAAGTAGTCGCGCTACAAGATCCAGCTCTACGAGGATCATAGATGTGAGGGTCTAAACCCGACAGAGGTGAGTATCTTCACAGACGGATCAAAAACAAGCATGGGCACCGGATGTGGTATCTACTCAGAAGATCTGAACATTCGGATGGCCATACCACTAGGGCACCACAACACAATATTCCAAGCCGAATGTATGGGTATCCTAATGGCAACTACAGCCATTGCAGCAAGGGAGGTAAAGAATTACTCTATTCGAATACTCTCAGACAGCATGGCAGTCCTACAAGCCTCGAACAGCCACACGGTGAATACGGGGTTGATATACGAATGCCACCAAAGACTCAACCAGGTAGGTGAGCTAAATAAGATAACCATCCAATGGATCAAAGGACACAGCAACTCCCGAGGCAACGATGCAGCGGATGAGCTTGCCAGACGGGGATCAGCCGCAGGGGCTGTGGGCCCTGAACCCATAGTACCTTTCCCCTTCGGCCAGATACGCACCCTGGTAAGAAAACGGACTAGGGATAGACACAACGACTACTGGACAAACCACGGTGAGTGTAGGCAGGCTAAGGAGGCTCTCCCTTCCATTGACGACCGCATCACCAGGCAGCTACTACAGCTGTCCAAGCAACACTTGAGGATAGCCACTGCAGCCGTTACCGGCCATGGTCCTTTTAATAAACATCTTTCTGTTATAGGTATCACAGACAGCCCCCTTTGCAGAGCCTGCCTGGGGGCTGACGAGACAGCGGCCCACGTGCTACTGCACTGTCCTGGTGTCGCCACATACAGGGCAAAGTACCTCGGCAACCCGAGTACTCTCCGAGAGGCCGTAGGCAACATTGGGCGCTTGACGGCCTTTCTCGAGGAGTTGGGGTGGTTTGATTGAAAACGTAACATCGTCCCACCCACACGCAAAATACGCGCTTAGTCGTGGAGTTGCGGAAATTAGCCCGCCATACCAATACCAAGTAGTCATCGCTGCACATCTGTAATTGATGCGTTGCCGAGCCTAATTAAGGAAAAGGGAGGGGACTGAGGGAGGAATTGGCTCTATGGCGCTCCACACTCACCTTATAAAACGCAACAGTATGCATATTGCTACTTGACGTCGATATTCTGTGGGAGGGTAGTACTTCCCCGCCGTGCCGACCAATCATGCTGGCATTAAGACATGCCAGCGACACACTACTGTACTACTAGTGTTTAAAGCTAAGCCTTTATTGAATCGTTTTAATCACACAAAGAGATTAATGATCTCCACAGTGATAAGACTGCGACAGTATTTCTTGTAAATGATAAGCTTCACAACCACAACAACTGCATAGACTAATTTATTCTTTGTAGGTGTGCCGATCTTTTGATAAGTGATTGCATTGTCAAATCAGGCGATATTACAATATAATTATGTGCGCACGTGTTCCTCAGACCTTACTGCGCTTACCGCGCTCAGTCTATGGATAGGTGACCAATTAAAACATCGGACCCAAAAAGTCATGTTCATGTTCATTGGCTCATGTTATGTAGGTAAATGACAGTCGCTTCTCGTAAAATACTTATACAGCCATGGATAGACACAACAAAGTTTATATTAACTGCTTTGTCTAAAAAGCCCCAACTAGTTTCAGGTAGACGATAAAAGGTAAACAATGCAAGATTATACATACTCTAAGATGATGAAGAATTCTGTGCCATCTGGAGATTATATGAGCTATCATACCTCAATGTGAGGTCCCCATGTAAAGCTTATACCAGTAAATAAGGCACATTTGAGTACTGAGTTTCTGCAGGCATAACAATTTGCATGGTAAACAACTATTACCCCATATTCGATCAGTTCTAGAGCGTCATAGTAAAAAAATATACTGTAACCGTTGTTCCAAATAAACGTGACTAGTGCGTTTCATTCATGGTGTTGCTTTGAACACAACCATCGTTTCTATGGTGCTGCGGCGGCTCGCTCCTGGCGCGGCGCTACGTCATCATTCGTGAGTAGACAGTTTTCACGTGTCAAGGCTTTAGGTAAGACAACGTCATAAGCGGAAGCGATTTAAGGACCAATCTAGTATTTTGAATACTAATCTTGGGGCAAGTTTTAAAGATCAGAAGTTTATAAGATAACTACCATCAGACCGCGCCGCCGCATATCAATTTCTTAGCAATATACTAAAAATAAACTGGTTTTTAGCCAGGTAGGATGACAAAGCGTTACCAAAAAACTTTCTGCAGTAGGTAGCACTGACTGATCAATCCTACGTTTCAATTCAACGAATTCTTTGAAAAATCCATGGGCCTGTAGGGTTTATAATTTCTGAGGTGGTGGTTAAGAATGCCACCCTTCCCAGTCTTATCCCCGAAGACCGCCCTTTGAAGGTTCCCTTTCTCCAAAGTCCAATCTATCTCCATACTAACATTAATTTTAAATTCTTTCTCCCGTTTAAACGTAACAAACTCATAGACAGACAGCATATCTTTCGCATATAAAGTAGTAGGTATTCAAAAATAAAAGCTGCAAAGCCCGTTATTTCATTGGCGGGTTCAACCTGCAAACCGTAAAATTATTTGATGGGAATCTAAGAAGACATAGTGAAAGCTTATTGAATAATCATTCTATTGAACATAAAACTAAAGTCAAGGCTACGTTGACAGGCCATTGGCATTGTAACAAGACTCTCTGATTCTTAGAATGGAAACTAGACGACAGCCGGCAGACGCTCGGCGATCCATCAAACTAGTGACAAGCTTTGTTAATGAGGAAAGAACTGAGATGTAGGCCAACGTAAAGACCGGAAAACGTGGATACAGATAAGGATCAAAGTCCAACCGCGAAACATTGGCAGAGATTATATAAAACCATAGAGTTTAATACCTATATGTAGATACTCTTTGTTATAAAAAAAAACTTTGGCAAAGACACTGACATTGACAGCCCGTTTCGCGCCATTGTATTTGCTGCTTTAGTTTGTTCTAAGGTGTAAATTGCACAAGAATTTTCCAGTACCTACTTTCTACGTTTTCTTTCTAATATTTTCTGTCATACGTTTGAGACTTCATAAATAGAATAATGAAAATCTAAGCAAAAAAAATAATAGGTTTTTCACGTGTAAATCGCATTCCCAGCGAAAAATCTATTGTAATTGTGAGTGGCTCAGTTATTTAATTGTTGTCCTTCGGCAATTCATGCGTCCACTCCTGAATTACACCATAGCCGCTTACTGAAAATGAAACTTGAATCGCGGCCGCCGGGGTGGGTCCGCATTCCGACCAGTCACCACGTTGTGTGACGTCACGCTACTGAAAAACCATGACGTATTCGCACGCTTTCCCAGAAACATACAACTTAATTACATTTTCATAATTTATTCTAACGAATAAAAAATAATTGTTTGCTGGAATACTGTGCTCACGCAAATTAAGTTTCTCTTAATCTAGGAAAATGAACTAGTTACCTGTTAGCTTTGTAAATATTCATGAATTCCTAGGTAAGTGCCAAAATACACATACCATTTACTTCATAAAACAATTTCTATATAAACGTATGCGATATAACTTCAAGGAAGTACACATTTCTCATTGACTTTCATGATCAATTTCCGTATCCTGATCGCGTTTAATTGCTTCTTTGATGTAATATATCTATGGATTATTATTTCTGCATTACAAATAAGTGTTAGGGGATTCACAGAAGTCATTCACACATAATTTATAAGTCATAACGAGTCCTAAGCGTTTGAAATCCAAAATCTCAGCAGATAAGTTATCAAGGTGCGGCGCTTAAAATCTGACGCGCGTGCTCACCTGCGCACGTAGCGATTACAAATTATCTTATAGATCCTATCTCCATTACGAATACCGTAAAACAATTACACATACATGTGAAAATATGCGTACTGGTATCAGAATATGATACATCATGTCGGTATTATCACCGTTTAAGAAATTCCCACGATACTACTAGCTAAAATCAACCCGATTAAATCTTTCACGGTATTTTATTTGACTCGATTATAACATTACGTGTAACATTCCAACTGATAATATTTATTCTAATGTGCCTATATCGTTGATATCAAACTTAGCATACTTATCAGCTCTCTGTTTTCCTTTTTTTCTTTTTACAATCATTATGAAGGAAAATTGAGGAATTTGCGGGTATGCTCTCGCGCAAATAGTAAAAGTCAACAGAAAAGAATCTAGGTTACTAAAAGTGTAGGCGTCGCCTATCAACTTGTGCGACAAGTTCTAATATCACATGCAATCTTCACGCTTATTACATTATCTTTAGGTACTGACAAACGTGTGGAAGATATATCAAAGCTGTTTATTAGCATTCCCATATCTGTTTACCCCAAAAGCGAAATAACGAGTGCTTTATACTTATTGCATCATATTTTACAATCGATTAAATTTCTTCTCTACATTTCGATTTCCAATCATTTGAATAGCAGAACTCATTCGACAAAGTTGCTGAGTAACGCTGGTCAGTGGGTGAACTCTTCGGTCCCTGACCTCTAAGACGGCGGAGATTGCTCATGACGTCACAAAATGCCGACATAGAACTTCAGGAGTTTCCGTACGCGCACTTTATGGTTAAGGTATGATTCTTGTGGGAAAAGCTATACCCGCAACCTACTTCCAAAGATAATGTCCATGGCATAGATTAAATACATAAATATGATGAAATTCTACTTAATTGTTACATCTATAGAATGTGGTCTATTCCGCCCAATGTGCCGAATATTCTAGACCATATTTGGGCGGTTGCAAAGATCCGTTAACAATTCTTACAACTGTAAAGAATGGGTAATCATATTTCGGGTTGTCAGTGTGTGACGTATTATCAGCTGTGCAACGTACGCGGTGACGCAAGGATGGAGGCCGGTCCCACCGCCCGGGCCCACGTGCTACGTGATTGAGTCAGGTTTGGCTTTATAACAGCATACCGCTCAACCTTCCACCATAAGCCAACAGACCGCCGCACGGGTAGCACGCACACTCGTGCACAGGCAGTGAACACACGTGATAACACAGATAACAGTGCAAATAAATCGTGATCAATTAAACAGTGATAATTATAGTGAAAGGTGAAATTACAATGATGGCTAAAATTATATTGTGTTTAGTGCTGTTTGTGGTTGTGGCCGGACATAAACACAACCCTAAGTTCCCCAAGAGTACTGAGGATTATAATATGTCCAGAAAAGGTGAATATTAATTAATTACTTACTTTCTTTCTAACTCCTCACAATGCAACATGCCACCCAATTGAATGATTGCATTCAATAATTTGCCTACTTGTGCCTTAACTCGATCTAGCCCATTTTTATTTTTGAAAAATGTGGTCATAATATTTTTTTTTTGTTCCCAGTTGCATGTTCGAGTGAAAGTGAACGTGAACGTGGGAAAATCATTGAACAATCCAAATGTGGAGATCCTAAAGAGGTCTTTGAATATTTGAATGTGAAGGCTGCGCATGAGCAGGTAAATATTCCTAATTAAATAACTTAATTAGGAGCAGTTAGGAGACAATGCTTTAACTAATCTAGCTAAATATGACAGAAATGATTTTCTTTTGCCACCTATTTTAACTTGTCATTATAAAGTCATTATCTTGACCTTATTAGCACATGGCTCGTGACTATCGCGCAATTCAATTATTAAATGCCAACGACTCTCAAGATAAATAATTAATAGTATTTGAAAACCTAAAGACCGTCCACAAAATATTATTGGTGATATATTAGCGTAGAGATGATCAATTAATGCTGTGCTGTGCTGACGTTTCACATTTCGTCACTTAACATATCGATGATAAATGGGAAAGGCATTTCTGCCCGATTAAACTATCGAATTACTCATCTGCATATATTAGATTATTATTATAATTTACATCCGCAACCGTTTCGCGGTCACGGACCACGGTATTAATGCCGCGTGAGAAAATACTCGACACAGGTGTATTGTACGTGAAATGACGTGAGTGTATTCCCCCAGATAAGTCCTCGCGCAGTGTGGGTGAAGAGATGTGTCGGCCTCTGTGAGTACGAGAACGAAGGGACCTGCGTGGCCACCGAGACCGTCATCCGACACATACCGGTGAGTACCGCACGCCTTATCTACAAACTTCTTAATTCTGTTGCATCCTTGACCCGCTTACTATATTCGTATGAGAGTACAACTTGTTGCGCAACGTCTATTGTCCTTATTGATAAGAGTGACATAACTGTGCAGAGTGATTTCCATGACTCAAATCAAGATTCTTGACTTGAGAATTTTCTGGAAATTGAGGGAAGTTTTTTGACAATCCATGATTTCTTGACAGATTCGAATATACAACGCGAAGACCAACAAGGAGACGTGCGCCACGTACTCGATCGAGGAGCACGTGTCGTGCGGCTGCTGTTCGCTGTCGCCCGGGGAGTGCGAGCCGCCGAGGGTGTACAATCCTCGTAAGTGCTCCTGTCAATGTCCCAACATGGAGGAACGCCGCAATTGCCTCAAAAAGGTTCGTAAGATAATGGATGTCTGTCAACACTAACGCAATGTTTGGTCGGCACTCGGCACGCGCATGCCTCGCCTAGTAAGCGTCGGCACTTTCCTGTACTGCTCTGTTAACATTCGCTTTTTTAATTTCTTTCTTGATGTTCTTTATCTTCATAATTCAACCTGTGTTACCCGAATGTCTAGATGTTTTTGCGTGTAGAATGAGGTCAAGTCAACAGCGGCCTGTAGCCTGTAGCAGGGAACACATTTAGTTTGTGTGTCCGCCTGATCCATGTCGACGCGTTTTGTACTGACATCCATTGTCTTTCAATCTTGCTTCCGTTGAGCACTTACCATTGTTTTCGCACGAAAGAGCTTTTTACTATCACTATTATCTTTGTTAAACCATAAAAATATCACATTTTAAAGTAAAACACAAACTGTATTACAATCTTCCTAATATGTCGAGCTCATTTTCATCCAAAATGCCAAACTAATTTTCACCAAACAAGGTTAGCAATGTTTTTTTTAAATTTGTTACAGCGGAACCAGAATATGAGGTGGAACCGATCTAAATGCGCTTGTGAGAAGAGGAGGAGGATGTAGTGTGGGGACTGATACAGAAATACCGTGCTCAGTATGTAACGTGTGCAACAAGTGATACGAGACGGACTAGTGTTGTGAATCTTAGAGACCTTAATGTGTGACTATGAGTGAGGTGAAACGTCACGCCTTTTCTTCTTCGATGCGGACGCGCTAGTGACGTGCGAAGTGAGGTCGTGACTCAAAACAAATTTGGGATATGACCGTCAACGGTCGTGTAGCGCCGTGTGACAAGTCTCTTGGAACCAGTATACGTATGACGCGACTGACTCAAGTGTCTTTTAGTCTTAATTGTTCAGAATTTAACAGTATTATAGTGTTATAAGTAAATTATTTGTAGATATATTAAATGGGGCCAAAAGTTGCTGTGAGTAGACGTTGCTAATTTATTCCATGACTTTTTGGTTTGCAGTCTAAGTATTGTACTTAATTTTGTAACTCAAGTATTATTTGTAATTTATTATTTATTGTAATTTTCCCTAAAGGGAATTTATTGAATGGTTGAGTAAGGGTGTAATTTTAAATAATTGGTTTGTACGCAAAGATGGCGGGTCAATTGCCATAGCGAGCTACAACCGATTTTTTTTAGTAAGCACTAGTTTAATTACACTTTTGCCTGGCCTAAAGATAAACCTCGCATGCGTTAGTGGTCTAAAGCCTTAACTTACTAGGCTTAAAATGTTGACTACTAACATAATTTTATTTTATATTAATTTATTTTCATGTAAATACTTGCATTTTTTTCGCAATTATGTGTAAGGACATCACAGTTCAGTATTTAGTAATATTAGACACAAGCGTAACATACATTTTACGCAATTCCTAAATTGTGATAATAGTTAATTATTCCATTTCTGATAGGTTACTTATTAATTTGTTAAGTATTTAATAATTAAGTAAAAATCTAGATTTTAAAGTATTTGCTTTCTAGTCAAGCGTTCATTTTCTTTGAAATCGTATTATTTTTGTAATCGGCTCTCTTTTTTATTTATTTTATATTTAATAACTGAATTTCAGGCACCTCCTGTACTTAGTTAGAGCCTAGTCTTCGATTGTGCCAAAGGCATAGAATCTCATAGGTTTTCTAATTTATTTGTATTATTATTTATTATTTATTTATCTTTAACGGAGGTACTCGAGCTTTAAAAGCTAAGCGACGGACATGATTAGAATTAATATTTTGTATTTTTAGTTCTAAGTTAAAGAATAAAAAGTTTTTTTTAGAAAATTCGTCGAAGTTCTTATTGAAAAATCCTTTATTAGGTTAGGTACTATAAAATGTTCAGAATCAGAAATTTAAAAAGGCTACAATTCATCTTTTATAATTTTGTTTATTTTCACGAAACGTTAATAATTCCCCAATCGTAAAAATTCAACAATACCTTTAGACCTCACTAGAACCGCTGTAGTGATACCTACCTATATAATATACCTAAGTAGGCATATCGTGTTGTTTAAAATTGAATTTAGCACCAAAGGAGTACAGATAACGAGTACGTCGAGTAGTCAAAAGGCCAGGCCAACATACCCACTACTGGTAGGTATTACAAAATAAATATTATAATTATGAAATCACTCATCAAACAATTGTGTTTTCCTTTCATCATTAACTATCACAATGATTGTGTAACCCAAAAATGCTTGATAACAAAATGAAGCGCGGTTATACTATTATAAGTATATCATAATATTATTATGCAATTTTTGCCAAAAATAATAAATTTTCCGGAGTTGGGATTATAACGCCTAACGGCCTCCCATCATAATAAAAAGTTCGCTGGTATGCTTTAGGGTCTCATTTATGCAATAAATAAGCGGTGTAGAAATAGGCGAGCCTATTAATAATAATCATCATTTATTTCAATCAATTTGAGATCATATTATGATTTACATTTACAGTACCAATAACATTAAAACATTAAAATTGAATTATAACATACATAAAAATTATTGTGATTAAATAATATAAATAAAATTACAATGATAAAATAAAATAAAAATAATCAATAATACGCCTGCCTCTGAGTCATTTGTTTGTTTGTTCTTACATTAACCATATAACAATGGTTAATGTACTGACAATCAAACCTATTCGTAAATACGCTCAGGATCGTGTTAGAGGTGGTCCGGAGCCTGCGCCCCAGAGATGTGCATCGCTTTCGCATCGTCGTGTAGAAACAGTCGACACGGGCGTCGGCGAACATTCCCGACGCGCTGCAGCTCCGAGGCAGCCCCAACAACACCCTGAACGTATTATTATACTGAACACGGAGAGTGTTGTACTGCTTCTGGTTATATGACCCCCACAGGCTGGCTGTGTACAGGGACGTGCAAAATCCATATTGCTAAAATCCGAGCTGCTAGTATGAATTTCGCAGAAAAAGACAATAACAGTTTACTTCACACAGGAATCGACTCCAGGACTCACGCTCAGAATACGCGCTTGTAACCACTAGATACATACATCTTTAGATTCTTAAAAGGATTTAGGTATAAGTACCGACAGCTGCTCAAAATGATTTAGGGATATACCCTAGAGGGGGAAAATCCATGCGATTACCCACGCGGTGCAACGAGTCCATTACACCTTCTCAATCAATCTTTGCAAATAAAAGTACTTATTCAGTATTTGAATGTTTCCATGCCGACGTGTAATTTGCAAAGGCTTTTAATTATTATGAAGTTAAAGTAACAATACAATACATATTTTCTTACTTATTGCACCATGTAGTTTAAGTTTATTTAAAATAAACAATAAAGTATGCAAAAATCCGTAGCAAGCGAAGTTATATAAATAGTTTCTGCCTGCTTCTATGGGAAAATAGTGTGTGTAACTATGTATGTATAAACGTCCGTGGGAGGACGGAGGACGGAGGACGGCTGATAATACAAAACTTCCTCTTCACACGCTGGGAAGAAACGCGTCTTGTAATAGTCAACAAAACCCAGCTAACTTAGTAGGATCTTTGAAATAAAACTACTTTTTACGGATTTTATCGCGTTATATTGATTATTTTAAATTCCCGACGTTTCGGATCCTTTACAGCATCCATGGTCACGGGTGGATTTGACGGGTGGATGGGTCAGTCCACCCGTGACCATGGATGCTGTAAAGGATCCGAAAAAATCAATATCATGCGATAAAATCCGTAAAAAGTAGTTTTATTTCAATGTCTGATATTCGCGTAAGTGTTAGAAACCAGTATGTTAGTAGGATTTGATAAAAATCTAGCCGCTATCCTAATGACTGCCTCGTTAGTCTACTGCCCCTAAGTGCAATTATTGCTACAATAGGGAATCGAACCCAGGAGGGGTCTGGGTTTTTCTGTGAAATTCCCAGTAGCAGCTCAGAATTTGGATTTGTGCCCTGTAAATGGCAATAAGGCTGCCCCTTATTGCATGGGGCCTGAAAATACCAAACACCTGAAAACGGCAAAATGTGGGTGTAAGTACATTAGTTCTCCTCTGCCTAACCTTTAGGGGACTACTAGCGTGATGGTATGTTATGTTATGTTGATGAAGTGACCAAGGGATCGGCAATTCGATCTCCGCGCTAAAGAAATTATTGTCTGACTTTTAATTTGTGGTTGTTGATGGTGATGCCATGCCCACCGTACTGCTGATGATGTGCTGATGATGTTACGGTTTAAAGAGTATTGTGTGGTGAAAAGGTGAAAGTGATATTGCTGGGCATCCTAAACTGATGTTCAAGATTACAACGCACTAATGATACCACGGTCGATGACGTCTTAGGATGAGGATATAGGATGTCCATCAGACTATCAGGCGGACCGTATGTCCGACCGTCCTGAAAATGCCAAATTGTTCGGTTTTCTGCTGCAAAAAGAGGTCTGGAACATCAAATCTACTAAAAGATGGTATTACATTTCACATGTAAATAAATCTTTACCGTATTTTTCTATTTAATTACATTTAGACGCCAAATTCGTGTATTCTTTTTTAAATTATTATCAGATTTGTGTACCAACATCGAGTCCGATCGCCCGTACAAAATATGGATCGGTCGAGCGATAAATCCGAATTCTTGCCGATGAACAACGAAACGCGTAAGCTCCATGAATTTTACGGCGCTTTCGACCTTTCTTATTAGCGAGAGCCTTAACTTAAAAAGCTTCTTAGCGCTGCATGTTTTTTCGTGTGGTTAGACGGCTATTTGCTGTTTCAGCGCTGTGCAAGGCTTGTTGGTATTGTTTAATTTTGTATGTGTTATTGTCGTCATTACAGTTTTAGTTTGGTATATAGTAATTCGGAACTGCGCTTGTGTGCACATTTCCCCCCGCAAAAAATGGCAGAACTATTTGGTCGGTAATATATCGCTACGGTTACTTCCTACCGTGTTGCTCGAAGGTTTCATGTCTCTGTTATCTACTACGGTAAATTTTCTAACAGGCTGTATGTTTCAGCCTGGGGCAGAATATTTCAGCGGCAGCAGAGTTAGGATCACATTTTATTAATTTATGCGCAATCAATATTTACATTAGAACATTAAGTAATATTATATATGGAAAACTAAACAAACTTTTTAATGTAATCAAACTTCTTAACAGAAATTGCATTGAAGTTGACTAGCTTGTCAGTATAAACCGAAATCTAAATCTATTATATAAATTATATGGAGATTAAAATATAAACAATGTTGCAACAAAATTGCACAATTATTTCTTCAATTAACAGGAAAATTGTATTACAATTGACGCATTAACAGTAACTGATAAAACACTAATGAATTGCGTTTAATGCACTGGATTTACCGATCCATAATAATTACTTCCTGCGAAATCAAGCAACAATCTTTATCAACAAACTATTTGCATTAAACATGACATTTTCATGCCACTTTCATTAAATTTTAATTTCATGAAATGTTATTATAACAGTGATTTCAACTGTGAAATCTTACAGTTCCTTGTTTGCTGTGAATTTCCTACCAGTGATTAAATATCACACTTGTTTTCTTGATGACTTTTCTTAAAAAGTCTAGAAAGAGAAAGACGTATTACCTACTTATGAATTACAAAAAACGCTTGATCATAGTACAAACATACGTCAATATGTACATAATATACGTAGTAGGTATTACAGGGCAGCTATTTAAGGTATTTCGCATGCCCTTTTTAATAGATAGGTATACTGCTATAATGCCGACTTTTAAAAAATGCTTAGGTATTATTATATTTTGAACTTAGGAACTGTATCGTTTTCCAACTTTATCACAATCCCGAGGAATTTCAACGCATCACATGTTTATATTCATGAATCAAGTTTATATTTACGTTATAAATAAAATAAATCTTAAGAAATTACATACTTCAATCAAAATTCCATTAATAGAATATCCAGTATCCATTCTTATAGTTGTAATAACATGAGTAATACGTCAATTTAAGTAGGTAAGTCTTATTTGATCCACATTCCTCAGGTGGCTACGGTGAGCTACGCAGGTGCTACGACGTAGCCCGTAGCCTTTAATTTGAGTAGCAACTGTAGCTGGGTTATTTATCCATATTGTGTTTTTAATATTATGTAGGTATACATATATAATTTCAAAATATTAAAAATAATTCTATTTGAAATCAAATAAATATAAATTATGAAGATAATTATTAAGTAAAAAATGTGATACTAGGAATTTTGCGACAATTTAATAAAATGTTAAATTTGACTTTGATTTACTCAATTAAAATACAATATTTATTAGAGTAACCTACTAATGTGACTATTAAACTGCTGCAGTTCAGCATGACTGTGCAGCTTGACAAGACTTTTCTTAATCATGTACGTATTAGCATTTGATTAGCAGTCACTTAAACGGTGGAGGAAAGCATCGTGAAAATCCTGCATACCTCAGAGGTTTTCTCGACGGCGTATAAAGTCGCCAGTGTGTGCCCAGCAGTGGGACAACAAATGACTTGATGATGATTTATTAGGAAGAATAACTCTTAATTGCCTTTTTTTACTGTAGTGCCATAAAAACAAGGATATTTTATTGATTTTGCATATTACAAAATATGTAAACTTTGATTCCCAGCCTAGGTACTAGAACTTAGGAGGGCCACCGGTGCGTTCATTAGAGATCTCGGAGCCCCCCTCCAAAATGTGTTATGGATGGCCGTGTGTTTTTTTTAGTCTGTACGAGTCCGACATAACCCTCCGCCTTTCCTCTGAGGGGCGGAGGACATCCATGAGGATTTTCACACGAAAAAATAAAAAGTACTAGAACTTTTTACTTCTTGATTTTCAAAATATTTTTGATCGTTTTTAGCGTCTGGGAAAGCCGTTTAAATAAAAACATTTAAAACACGAGCTAAATGCTACCTAATATAAGTAGTCTAAAAACAATTAAAACATGTCGATAAGTAATTAAGTGATTATAATTATAATTCTTAGAATGAGATAACCTTTTAGTGGCGAGCACATTGCAACGATTAAACGCATTGATAATTAAATTGGCAAAATAAAACCTACGCCACACAACTGCGTGAGCTCTAAGGTACATTTGGATAACGCGGAACATTATGGAATACTAGACTTCGGCTCATGACACGACTGCGTTGACTTCAGGATAGGCTAGTTGACAAATATTTTTACGGTACCATAAAAAAGTTGAACATAAATAGAGCCGAACATACCATCATCACACCTGTAATCCCCGAAGACTTAGGTTAGAGGTATACTAATGTACACCCGCACTTCGCTGGTATGTTTAGGTCTCATTTAATAGAGGGCATAAATCTAGACTCCGAGCTGTTACAGAGAATTTCATACAAAAACTCAATAACACTGCTCGACCTGGGAATCGAACCCAAGACCTCTAGCGTAGCAGTCGTGCTTGGGACCACTAGACTATCGAGGCAATCTTAAAATAAAATTAATATCGGGGAAAAAAATAAGGCAGTTATAACCATTTTAATTTCATGATAGAGAGCGCACTTTAGCTCATTGTGAAGTCATACATAAGTTGTCAGTCTTTGTGGGCTTCTGTTTATTGTGGTAATCAACAGAAGGTCAAAAAGTAGTAATTAGAAATGTCTTAAATAAGTGTTCGTATGGCAACCAAGACTGACGGCTTTACGTGCCCGAGGCACGAAGGGGTCTCGATATGTTAATATATATATATATTTTTTTTACTTAAGTAAAGGGTTTATTTAATTACTTTAATTAGGTATTACAAATACATGTTGTGCAGACTGGAGCCAGTACTAGGTTCAACCTGTGTTACAGGTCTCCAGGCCTCCCACTCAGACAGGTGCGAATATTAATCGGAGTTATCGTAGCAATATAAAAGTAGCTTAGTAAATATTGTAGATAAAATAAACAACTCAGTAAAGCACTGATATAAGAACAAATTACGGAACCTTTTATTTTTTATGGTTATCATATCATATGGTGGCCATAATAATGGTTATCTATCCACAAACTGAACGCGGCAGGCGGAGCTTAAAAACTGTTGATCAACGTAGGTATCTTAGCCACAATGTAATATAAACTACTAGTATTCTAAGCAGTCTATTAACAAAGACACACTTGTACTTTTAATATTGAAACCTGGCTCTTTAGCCGCCAGGAGAGGCGGCGGGGATATGTCGGACTCATGCCAAGTAAAAACTGCACTGGCCTTTCCTTGCCCTACGATCGAGGCTATGTGGGACTGTAATTATCAATCTGTTGTTACCACAATATGGCCTCGAGTTCCGCCTTACTATAACGAAAAAAATCTGAATGAATACAGGAAGAGGTTCTACCTTGCTCACTCATTGTTCACTCATAATTAGCTGGCCAGCAACTGGATAATGAACAAGCGAGGAATCAAATGAGTCTCGCATTTGTGTAGGAATAACCCACCAACACTAATAACCGTGAAGGCTCCAGTAAAAACTGTCGTAATGCAGTTTTTGTGCCAATTGCCGTACCGGGTGTGTACCGGCGCTGAAGATATCTCTGTTCCGCTAAAAAAGAGATGACGCTATACAGCTTGGATCCTTTCATCCCCCTCTAAACTATGGGAAAAATACCTGGAAGAACACTATTATGATGAATGGATATTTATTAATGTAAATACTTTTACGAATTTTCCTAGGACAAACGCCGAATCAAACTCAGGTCTATTTTAAAATCCAAAAATAAGAGTACTTTTTAAATAGGTACTTTAAAAAAAATTGGTAGGCTTTGTTTAAGTACATTATTTTCAAATAAAGCTAGTGCTTTCAATGAGCAGGGATCATAGTAAATTAGGCAATCAACGTAAAGAATGAATGAATATCTGACGAAAATATGTATTATCACGTTTTGCGTCAATGCGTTTTGATACATTTTCTCTTACTAAACAATTACATTTGAAGTTTTAATTATTATGTTTGTTACATATGGCTAAATTTAAAAATAGCGCACTTACCGCACATTCATGAACTACAAGGACTTTCCTTTCCGATCGCAAGTCATCCATGCCTCGTAGAATGACAGTCATAGTTAAAATAGACCGTAAAATCGGTTAACCGTAATTATTAAATATTTGCATATTAATGAAATTCACCAAAACTTCACATGGAAATATCAAAAGCGAATGATGATTACGTTTATAAAATAAACATACCGTTACGCCAGTAGCCGAAAGGTTAGGCTGAAATATGCTTTTAATGCCCAAATATTTTTCTTGACCTATAGACGCTAGGCGTGAGGAATCGAACTCAAGGTCTCGTTCCTAGCTGCCGCACAGGCGACCAATGGACCTTTGAAGCAGTCAACTGATGATTATTAAAATACATATTATTGTGGTGACGTCCGCGTTTGATGAGACTTGTCTGAAAAAGTTGTAGAGAATCCCATTTTTTAAGATACGTTTATCCTAATCGGTCGTATTTAGAAATCCGTAACGTCTCAGAACTTCATATGACATAGCAAATAAATATAAAACATACCGGAGATATTTTCCTCTTTTTCCTATGATATTCAGCAAATATTTACAAATGAAATCTCTATGTATTTACCTACACCTATTTTGGTAGCAATATACCTAATTATAACACACGGTCTCTGAAGAACTTATACTTATGTAAATATTACAATAATGCTTTTTTACACTTGCACCCTAGGTGGTACACCAATGTTGTTGACATGTCCTAGGGTGCGAAACCCATACCGCGTTTGAAGCGCGGACTTGACCAGTTTTTACCTAATCTCTTAATTAACTCTGCAGTCATTGTTAAGGGAACAAAGTTCACGCACTTTACACAAGTATTATGTAAAAAAACTAAACGAATAGGTATGTATCATTTTCTAATGACGTCAAAAAACGACTAACATTATTCAGTTAACTTTTTTGCCTGTTAAGAATAACCGACGGAAGTGCATTCGGTAAACCCGTTGATTGGCCTTGTTAGTTTTTGTTGAGTAGCACGTGTACTTAGGAAGAGATCGATGTTGCCAGTCATGCTGTAGGTACTCATGCTCTATGTTGTAATGGGTGCACATTTACGGATCTGATACTTACCAAAAACTACACGTTTTTGTGTTGAAATGACACCTCTCCTCTTTTGTACGAAGGACTATTCTATAATTATTCTTTCGAATCTCTACTGTCTAAAATTAATGGTATTTCTGCGACCACTTGCTCCAGAATAGACGCTTGCAATCCGACATCATACGAATTGCCCTCAGACCATAGCACGCCAGGGTGTCGAAATAGTTCATGGTCTATCACCATTCTTCGATTACGTGTTTCTGTCCTTATTAATAGGTACTAAGAAAGTATAGCATCTAATACTTTAGCTAAAGAGTGTAGCGCAATACTTAACTACTTATATTTAAATAAATCACTATAATAACCTATTATTTCCCGTCACATCACCGTCTGATGATGATATGTTATTTCTTTCGGACCATTTGTTTGCTTAAAAATAATCAAATTACAGTTTAAATTCCTCTTCATTGGGTTCAAAATACGCGAAGCCGTGAATGTTTAAATTAAGACTTCTGTTTTCTTTGCCGTAAATAATGGAGTATTTTTAGTAAATTAATGTTTACTTAGGATGAAATCTTATGTGCAGAGGTTTAAAGTGTACATATTTACTTGAAACTTCGCCTTTTAGTGAAGACGTCATACCTAGCACCCGCACTATTGGCATAGTAGAAACGTAATGCTGATAGTAATAAAACAACAGTTATTCACTAGGCACACAAAGTTTTAAGAGGAATCTCCAACTATTATTTTCTTCATGTAGAAATAGACCAATTAATTACCAAGAGTACCTAATAAATAGGCCCCGTTTGCAATTAAGCCTTGCCTGTGTTTTATTTCTATGTTCATTCTCACCATTGCAAATTAAACAGAAACAATATAACTTTAGAAATTTAAGTTAGTTTTAGTTAACTATAGAGAAATTTAAGTCTTACAGATATATTCCTTTTTGCGACTGTATTTAATTATGCATGGCATGCATTCGTTTTTAGGACTGTCTCAGGGAAGAATCTCCTGAAAGGGCGATTAAATCCTTTCGAGAGAATCTCTACATTATAATAGTCTTATATAATCCAACCGGATTCAAATCCAAACGTCCGAGCTCTTACGGTCAATAAAAAACAAAGCATATTAACCTACAATTTAGTAATTACCAATGCTTTTTAAAACAAATATTTAAACAAGTCTACATCACAACGAAAAATATACTGTGACGCTACTTTTTCTTAAGAAGATAAGAAAAGAAAACACCTATACGATTTCCAACCTTTGTTACGATAAAGACATGCCCATTTGGGGTAACAGCCGCATCACATGTGTCTAACCAAACTCACTGCTACGTCATAACCCTCGTGATTGCGGACGTTACTGTGGGTACGGGTAATGAGTCAATGTTTATGTTACCCTAGCTCATAACACCGACGTTATTATGGTATTTAAACAGCCGACACACATTCCTATCCCATTATTCGTACTGTAACATTATCTCTGCGATGTGTGACGTATATAATGACGCTACATCTATATTGCAGCAGTGTCAGAAGTTGTAAATGACAACACCAGTCATCAAAGATAGGGCGGCACACGATGAACATAATTGCCACTAACGCCTATAGATAAATAATTTCACAGAGAACCTGAGTATGCACGGAAAGAGGTGTGATGTCAAAGTGACAGCTATCCGTCGGCACGTCAATGTTTTTCTATACAGGAGCGGAATATGGTTTTGATACATCTCATGATATCTCAATAGTACTTCTGTAACTATAAAAACATATTGATATCTGCTTTGTTAAACTCTCAAAGTTGTATACCTACTTAATTTTATTTATTTATTGTATTTAGCATCAGTATAAACATTGTAGTAAGTACATTATTTTGTTACAAAAATGGATTGTATACTTTAAGGTCTACAATACAAGTCGGATGAGATACTGTAATCCTACCTAGGTTAATGTATAACCTGTATTAAGGAGTATAGAGCTGAATATATAATTATTTCCTTTTCCTTTCACAAAAAAGGCTTATAGACAGAAGCGCCCTGCTAGAAGTAGGTAAGTACTTAGTCACCAAATCACAGAGTAAAATAGTCGTTAACAAACGCTAGGGCTGGCTGTACAAATCACAAATACTCTGAATGCAGGCCTATAGAATGACTAATGACACCTCCTTCGAATACCTCCTGAACTGTCAGTAAATCGTGGGCGAGGTTCGTAAAGCGATGATGTCAAGATGAAGCTCGTTAATAACCAAGACAATACATTACATACGTCATAGTGTCGTGATGGTAAAGCCCAAAAAAAAAATTCTCATCGACCTAATAATATTCTCAGTATTTCGACGTTTTGTTCATCGTTACCTCACCACATTTTGTTTAAAGGCAGTGAACAATACACACTAAGCCATTGCTAAAACGCTGCATTGCTGGCACAACCGAAATGAACTCAGGACCTCGATTTACGAGTAGGGGTTGTTGCGTCCTGCACACCGAAAAACGGATCTGCAGAGTACCACGATCTAGTGTCAGATTCGCGTCGAGCGCAGCGCCAAATCACTAACAATTTAAACTATTTGACTTTAAGATTTCGTAGTCGAAAGTCTAACTTAAGCCCCAAATCGTTTAAATGGAAATTCTGGATAGGAACCTCGTATTGTTCTGAGGTACTTACATATAAATACAAAACAGATCTAAAAATGTATCCGAAGGTAACATACTTATATATAACTGAAACTGTACTATTTCTAAGTACCATTATTCCTTTTCAGATCTCTTAATGGTATATTAGAATTAATGGATGGGCAGCATTCATCACGTGAACACAAACCATACCAACCAGCAATTCGTGGTTACGTAGTGAATCTGTTTTTGGTAATTAGGCCATGGAAAGTTAGCACATTAATGTACGGTAGCAAAGGCCGGAATCAACTGATATTGACCAGAAACTTCAAACAGTAAGCTAGAATAGATAATGACAACTCTTGGCACGATTTACCGTAGAGTACGAATTTATTACATGTTAGTGCGAAAGCGAGAAATGCCCAAAAACGGCCAAGTGAAGGCGCGGGCGCAGCGCGGAGGGCGCGGGTCATCGCGTTAACCGCGGCGTACGTGATGTTATTTTTGTATTGCAGCTTCAGAATTAGTTCAATCCACCATTATAGCTCCTAGGAGTGTAAACATTAGGCTTTAATTAGGAACAGTTCAACGGTTACGCATGCGCGTGGGCAACCGTGACAGATTGATGGGCGCCAACGCCGTTTGTTTTCTCATTGCGCGGGAAATCAGACATGTTTGTTTTGCAACATTCGATTTAGTGAAAATTCACTACGATCGCTGATAGACGTACGTGTTATTTCGGACACGTTAACGTATTCGTTAGTCGTTCAACAACACTTATTTTTTATTTAAACGTATTTGGAGTTTAATTTGGCTTTTCCGATATTTTCATTTGTTCACCGAACTAGTATCGACATGGTTTTGAGTGAAAATAGGATAATAGGTTGCTATTAATACTTTTTGAATATATTCTTGACTTTATCGGTAAAATAAATATTATGTAGCCAGTAATTTTCAGTTTATTTTTACAGAGGTAAGTAACGACCGCGATCAGTGGAAACTTTTGAATGAAATAAAATGATCCGATTAGCCTGGTTCTGTTACATCACTAAATCTTCAAACCAAGATACCAATACACATTAGATTTGTGGAAAATAGGTGCAACCAGACGTGTTGGAGCCTACATATAAAAATGTAACGATGTAGGTATATAAAATCCGCCTAACCTGTCCTCTTCCGTATAAAAAGCTCCTGTAGTAATAGGTAGGTATACTTTGCTCTTGCATTGTCGATTGTGGGTGATCTTTAATTATTCCTAGTGTGAAAAGAATTGAGGCCCTTATGGACTCAATTTGAAAGAAATAAATACAAAATTCGTGCATCAACTCACCGGGAGGAGCATCGAGGTCATTGTCACCGCTGGCTGCTTGCGTATGCACTACATAGTCTTCACAACACAAACACTAGGATAGAGACAGAGGTTAGAGTCCATGCACACTTTACCAAGCGCACCACACGATAAACAAAGTCAATAGTATTGTTCCGTGATTGTTATAGTTAATCTGATTGACGCCAACAAAACATAATTATTATCTACAACTTACGATCAGATCGATCTTACGAACAGTGACCTTATAACTATTTTTCTTTGTCGACGACTTTAGAAACTACCCGCAAACTATGATTGAGAAGACTTATCTACATGTCATGCTATCAAGGAAATGTTACCAAATTTTCTTTTGATTTTTATTTATAAATATGTACCTATGTCGGAATATAAATAATGTTATTACGTCGTTTTAATTTTTTAAATACCTACAGACACAGGCCTACGGATAACTTATGTAAATTAAATTAGACAAAAATTTTGTTATAGCAAAGGGATACAAAATTCATATTTCGAACATTTTTTTATTATAAGTAATGACAAACCTTTTCTTTACTCTGTGGTTAGGTATACAGCCAAATTTTTATATTGAATTTTGTGTTTCGAGACTTGCAAAATTCTAATTATAATTAGTTAGGTACGTACATACGTTTAGATAACAAAATATTCCTATGATTATTATATCATAAGAATATTTTGTGACGCCTAGCGACATTGCCTTTTTTATATTTAAAGGCGCTAATTATTTTTTTAAGTTTAACCGCCTAGGTGTTTAATGAAATACCTTACTCTTAGGCAGTATTTGGAATACAACATTTACAATTTAAAACAGGTCGTTCCTTGAAAAACAGTCGCCAAATTCCGCCCAGAATATATTAGAAACAGGTTGGTGTTCCAGTTTCCACGGCAGGTACCTATCCATAGAAAAACACCGGTAGGCGGGTACGCAAACGGTTGCACACGACGCGGCGACGGTGAGAATTTGATCGTACAAAAAATACTTGTGTTATTACTCAGTACACCAGAAACAAATTCCAACAGGTATTAGTGTAAATACACCTTACACAAAATTAATTTTAACATATCGCCCACGTGAATATCTCTTGGGCCGCCGCGGGGTCGATCAAAACAAGTTATTTTTCTTTGTTAGTGAAAATGGATAAACATAAAACAGTATTTATAAACAGACATGTGAACTTGTGAATAAATAGAGTAATGGAATCGTAAAGTTTTGGTAGGTATGGAAAGCTCGAAACAATGTCCTAATTATCATTGTCCTCAGAACAGTAAACTGCGGTTATTCATCCGGGGGCCCATTTCCATCCCTCAGTCCCCTTCCTTCTCCTTTCCCTTCCTTTCCCATGGCTCAGCAACGCATCTGCAACTCCTTTGGTATTACAGAGGTCCATGGGCGGCGATGACTACTTACTTACCATCAGGTCCAATTCCAACTTTAGAAACCTTTCTTTCTTTTTCCATCCAATAAAAAGGACAGCGCTGAAGAATTAGGTACTTATGATCCCTAATTTAATGGCTGCAGTTAGTTCAGCCGGAAAAATAGCAACGGCAATGTATGTAACTACGGAGAGGCCCGGTAATTTCACCAACTTTATACTTTTAAATAAATTTATGATAATATGTTGTATGTGACTAACATTTCCTAAACAAGGGAAATTATTGGAATATTTGGCAGAAGTTCAACCGGAAACGCGCCGGATTACTGGAGGCCATACAGTACACTGTGACCGGGTTCAATTGGACGAATAATGGTGTCGTTCCCTCCATATCTTTCGAATGACACAAAAACTTTCACATTATTTGATTAGAGCGGCAGATTTATATCTTGGGTTGCATTGGTGGGTTGAAGGTTGGAAGTTTGTGTATTTGTATTCATTTAATAGCAAAGAGGTCGTCTTCTCGTCTAAAGGATTTAATATTTTTTGCCTATGAATGAACCTTCAGCTGTAGATAATAGAGTCAACTATTGTTATGTTTAAGAACTGGGATTTCTATCTAACCTATCAGATGTACATTAAGTCTAGTATACCTCTGCCTAACCCTTCGGGGAATAGTCTCGATATTTATGAAGATTTAAATAATGAATAATGGTGGTTACTTAGTCTGGAGGACTGCCTCATTAGTCTAGTGACTGCTTCGCTTGAAGTCCTGGGTTCGATCCCCAGGTCGAGCAAAGTGTTATTGGGGTTTTCATGAAATTCCCAGCTCGGAGTCTGGATTTGTGCTCGCCCCCTATTACATGGGACCTAAACATACCGGCGAAATTTGGGTATACATTAGTACACATCTGCCTAACCCTTCGGGGAATACAGGCGTGATGGTATGGTGGTTACTTCAGTAAAACAATGAATAACAAGAAACTCCTTTATTCTCTTGAAAGTTTATCATAAGTTACAAGTACTAGGTATTTACAATGTACAAAAGTATATTCTGATAAGTAGATGTAGTGGATACAGTACCTTAATGATAATCGGAGGCATTTATTGATGACTGTATAAATAAACGTCGAACGACCAACGTAACTAAAAGAGATTTTCTTTGTTCCAAATTATGAAAAACTATTCAAGATATTGTTACGCCGAGTAACTAATAGAAAAACGTGGATAGGCCACGAAGGTTCTAGAGCCGTCATAGAAGCACGTCGAAACATAAAAGAATGTACCCGACTGCACCGCGCGCAAATAATAACCGTTCAAGGCCAAGGTCACGGGTCAACGCCCGGAAACAATAGGCGGTTAGGTACCTACACGATTTTTATCGACTAATCGCGACCATTCGACTCTGGGATCTTCATTGCGCGTATAAATACCGGTCGTGAGGGCTAGGCAGAGTAGTCTTGTGTTGGAAGCGAACAAGTGAAGATCGAAGTGAGTTAACAAGTGATTAATTGTGCGTTATTATTGAGTGTAGTGTATAACTATAGTGACGTTGTGGTGATTATTGTTGTGTTTTAGTGAATTTAATTAAAGTGTTTGTTTGTTTATTGGTAAATTGGTTTAGTTAATTTATCCCGAACCCCAGCTCGTAACAATTTGGTGTCAGAAGTAGTGGGATAAATATGCCAGTTTTACCAAAGGACGATACGGAAGGTATTCGTACCAGAAGTCAGCGACAGCAGGAGATGGACCAGAGACGTTCTGGAGTTTCTCCGCCACAACCTTTGGTCCGCCAGCAACCGCTGGAAGAACCAGCCGCTGGCCCATCTGGAGCCCCTCCAACGCCAACAGTTGACCTGGCGGCCTTGATGAAAATGCTCCAGGAACAGCGGCAGCAGGATAAGGAGGAGCAGGCACGCCGCGAGGAAGAGCAGGCACGCCGCGAGGAAGAGCAGGCACGCCGCGAGGAAGAGCAGGCACGCCGCGAGGAAGAGCAGGCACGCCGCGAGGAAGAACAGGCACGCCTTCTGCGGGAGCAGCTGCAGCAGGACAAAGAGGAGCAGGCACGCCGCCAAGAGGAACAGATGGTCCTAATAAAGGATTTACATGGCACTCTTGGAAAACAGCTTGGGGTAATGAAGGAGCAGATGCAGCAGCATGCGAAGCGTATCTCTGTGGTTGAAGATCAGATAGCTGAGATGAGGAAAACTTTAGACGACCTTAAGGCGAGAAACAGAACTGTGGTTGAATCTTCAAGATATGAGTTTAAACTACCACCATTCGACGGAACATCATCGTGGTCAGCTTATAAAGTTCAGCTGGAAGCTGTTAAGAACGCAAACGGGTGGACGAAAGAACAGGCTATGACTGCTCTTATTTTAGGTCTCCGCGATCAAGCCTCAATCGTTTTAGAGGTTCTTGGGAAGGACGTGACCTACGAGCGGCTGGTTGAGATCTTGGAGTCAAGATACGGTGACACACACCTGGAGCATGTGTATCGGGCTCAGTTGAAGCATCGTGTGCAAGGCAGTGATGAGACCTTACAGCAGTGGTCCCTGGAAGTTGAGAAACTAGTTAGAAAAGCGTACCAGTCTGACCCCACGCTTATTGACGTTTGTCTGATGGTTGCGTTCGTCGATGGAATAAGAGATGTGGACGTAAGAGCCGCTGTGAGACTAGGGCACCACAAGACCTTGAAGGACGCCTTAGCTCATGCCTTGGAGGTGGAGGCAGCAAGACTCGACTATGGAGCCTACCGAGTTAAGGAGATCGTGGAAGTAGTTAAGTGCTACGCCTGTGGAAAAAGGGGACACCTTCAAGCTAGTTGTTGCAAACGTCGTATATGGAAGGAGGACCGATCTAACGAAGAAAGGAAATGTGTGGCTGCTCCTAGATGTTACATCTGTGGAGAAAAGGGTCATCTCCGAATGAGTTGCCCGAAGCGAAGAGGATCCAGTGGAAGGTTTACGAGCAGACCTGGTGTTGAAAGTTGGAGGAAAAATCGAAACTGCGCAAAATCTGATGTCCGGCACGAAGTCACAGTACCTGTGAGGATGTTAAGCACAGATACGAGTCATGTAGAAAAAGGAAGCTCTGGGAATGTCAGGCAATCAGGCCAACAAACGTCCGAGAGGATGAAGACCCGCTACGACCGCAAGATGAACAACAAGGGCTTCGACCAAGGTTCACTAGTGTGGCTACATAACCCAGTACGCAGCAAAGGAAAGTCACCCAAGTTACAAGCAAAATGGGACGGTCCCTACAGAGTCGTGACTAAGATTAACGATGTCACCTACCGGATACAAAAAGGACCAAGAGGTGCTCCGAAGATCGTTCATGTGGATCGTTTAGCGCGGTATCATGGATCTAATGATGCTCGGGACGAGCATGTCTTAGGAGGGGGCAGTGTTACGCCGAGTAACTAATAGAAAAACGTGGATAGGCCACGAAGGTTCTAGAGCCGTCATAGAAGCACGTCGAAACATAAAAGAATGTACCCGACTGCACCGCGCGCAAATAATAACCGTTCAAGGCCAAGGTCACGGGTCAACGCCCGGAAACAATAGGCGGTTAGGTACCTACACGATTTTTATCGACTAATCGCGACCATTCGACTCTGGGATCTTCATTGCGCGTATAAATACCGGTCGTGAGGGCTAGGCAGAGTAGTCTTGTGTTGGAAGCGAACAAGTGAAGATCGAAGTGAGTTAACAAGTGATTAATTGTGCGTTATTATTGAGTGTAGTGTATAACTATAGTGACGTTGTGGTGATTATTGTTGTGTTTTAGTGAATTTAATTAAAGTGTTTGTTTGTTTATTGGTAAATTGGTTTAGTTAATTTATCCCGAACCCCAGCTCGTAACAATATTATTATGGAGTTCAGTGAAATTTTAGTCTAGTTATTGATACATTATCATTCTAAATAAATAACTTTGTAGATAATGAGCAACAGGCCTTAATAGGGTATCCCACCTATTAAGGCCCATCTATTTATCTAAGCCTCAAACAGAGGTAGATTTCCATTAGGTCTGCCTACATTGTAAAATTGGCGATAATAAATTATCGTGAGTCCCCAATATTTTTTAGCAATAATCACGAAGCAAAGATTGCCAGTAAATAATGAAAAATCAAGAGATAACGTAAAAACGCAACAGCAAGCAGAAGGCATATTATTATTTTCTCCTATCCTATTTTAGTAGTGGTGTCTTTGTACCGGATTTTGAATAGACAATCGGGACGGGTCACCACTTGTCTTCCTTATTATTAGGATCATAAGGTCGACAAATGGTTAACAGCCTACCGTAAGAAAATGTGCGCATTTTTGGTCAGTACCTTGTTTGGCTAAATAACGTGAATTATCATGCTGGTAACAGAGAAACATTTTATTACAACATTAGAGGCAAGGCTATTTCGTAGGTTCCAATCCTGTAGAAAAACAATATTTGTAAAGCAAGTCCCTAATTCTGTATGATACGGCATGAATTTACTTTTTACAAATCGGCATTCTTGATATTGCATGTTGTTTGAACATTGCATTGTCATTGCACATTGCAGCTTATCATCATCTGAAAGTGTTTACCTATGACAGTTTATTAGTTACTGCCATTGAAGACTCAGCCCCTGGCTGTTTGTGCATGTGCAGATTGCTCTTAAAATCTTGAGGCCTTAAGAAATGTGGAACAAGCAATATAAAAAAAAGTATTTATAAGTGATTAAAGAAAGTGCCAAACAATCTAAACAGCAACATATTAACTTTCAACGAATTTGAAATCACAATGTCACAATATAATTTTCAAAATACAATTTATTGCTATAATTGTCAACAAGTATTGCGTTGCGTCGTATAAATTATGCATACTTATTAAGTAAAAATATTACGCTTATGTTATAACACAGTATGCTTATATTGTGGACATTATGAATAGCCCGTGAAGTCCCATATAAACACAATACAAAATCTATTATTTTCATCACCAGCCGGCACGGACGTGAGTAAGTACGAGCTTTAGTAAAAGTAAAAAACAGACAAGTGCGTTTATATTTTACTTATAAAATACCATAAGGCAGACGAAACTGCAATTTCCTTGTCTGCCGTTTTATCATCAATCACAACATTTTATTGGAAAATAAATAAAAATATTTTTTAAATTATAGACAGTCTTATTCATAAAAATATTAAGTCTAATAAGCCTCTTGGAACTATAACGTTTTGTCTTGTTTTGACACGTGATATTTTTTGACAGGGAAAAGAAGACAAAACACAATAAAGCTAAAGAAAATTCGTGGGACATTTAATATTTTTATGAATAAGACGGTAATGCTTTTGGCTACAAAGTTTTGATATGGAAGAAGCATAGCGCACCCCTAAAAATAAAAAGATGTAACTCAAAAACTACAACTTGTGGGAATCGGCGATTAAAGTTTTCAACTTATTCTGACTTGTCTTTGATTCAATGTTTTAGACCACTTACTAGGTGTTTCGATAATTTAATATCGAGACGGCTGTTGAATTCTACCTAATCTTTACGCAATGAATATGCGTTTTATTGTAAAAGGTCAAAATTCGTAAATTTTGTTACATCTTTTTTTTTAAACGAGCGTAGGTATGCAGCATGATGTATACACTAAATATTTGCCTGTATTTGGAGAAAATTTGTGCGCAATTGGCCATTGCGCAACCATTCGCTTATAACTTCAGAGGGGTACTGCCGGAACAAATCAAACTTAAGGGATGCCATAATACAAAGTTCTTGTACACTTGTAAATCTTTAATGTAATCGCAAATCATTCTAGAACAAATAATGGTATCTTTTAGTATTTATAGTAATATAAATATTTACTACCGGCTCTCGAATGTCGACCTTAGAATATAGGTTAAATCACTTTGTCCGCAACAAACATACATAGAGGAAAAAGAAAAATCAGTCTTTATTTCAGCACATACTAGACATTTATCTTATTTACAGTTCAACTTTAAGTCGTATAATGGTAATTTTTATTATGGTAATCCATTATTACCCTCGATATACTTTGATATATATATAGATATTTAATTAGACTATATTTATTTCAATATCTACTTCTTACGGTTCAAAATAATTTATTTCTTAAATATAGCAAATTACTTATACAGAAATAAATACTAGCCATTATACTAGAAAACACAAGATTTCCCGGTATAGCTTGTAGAAAAAAAAACAATATTATGATTGGTTTAAATAAAGATTATTATATCGTCCTTTTCTCATAAGCTTTTGCACTAATGCATACAAATAATTACAATAATAATCTTTACAAGCGGTATTAATTACGGTATATTCAAAATAATTTGATTCATGCATTCATAAAAATGCAATAAAATTGATGCGCAAACGTTTTGAGGCTGTTCTGCAGTTAACAGTTGACTCAGTCATGAATCAGTAGATGTCTAAGGTATTTTCTTGTTGTGTATAGAGCTTTTAACACTTCGCGTATATATCAAAGTGATAGATAGCAGATAGCGGCTACCAAAATAGGAATCTTACAGAAGGTAATGGCAAGTATGTCACCAATTGTGCAATAAGCTCCTGAAGGAAAAATGCGAAATTGTTTCTACAACCATAGTTTGTGTATACTATCAACCGCAAAGTGCGTTCTCATCAGCATAAATAGCATGAAATTACGTTTTAAGATAATTATGCAAAAGCTAAAATTGTCTATTGAATGTAAAGAGTTGACTTGGACATAACGAAACTATACTTTATATGATCTATGTAATTTAAAATTGCGCTTTTATTCAAGATTAAAACCAATCAATAATAAATTAAAATATAAATCATTTTAATTATTACATTGTTTTTGGAATTTTTATATTTCACTGAAAATTTACCTTTGAAAATGTGTGTTCTACAAGTCTTGGAAATACTATATTTTTTAAATTAATAATAAGTGAAAACATCAACTTGCAAAATAAATAAATTTGAAATACCCACATTACAATGTCTAGCGTAAACTCGTGCCGATATAAAATACTAACAAAACAATACAACTCTAAATTATTATAATATTTTCAGATTATTATAATATTTGACATAATATTTTGGTCCTAAATAAGTTTGGATGCCACTAATATCCGCTAGAGGTCGCTACGAAGCTTCGGTAACAGCTTGGTTTATATAATTTACTAGCATTTTATTTATTATAATATGTTATATAATTTGCAAAACGGGATATGAGAAATGGTAAGTATTTCATATAATGTAAACAGTCTTTTTAGTGTTGTGATACGGAGGTTCGTATCCAAAATCGAGCGAAGTAGCGCCTTAGGCCTAGCGGGGAATTAAATACTAAGTTAAAATTGGAACTAGCGGTAATCACTATCACAGTCACACAGCGGGTATGTTGTACAATGCTGTAAGTCTTTCAATGAAGCCGTTCTCCATCGCTTCCCCATGGATGTCGTTCCTTACATCCCTCTCCAAATGTCTCATATCAACTAACGACACTTGAGAACCAGGTACAATAGGGTTAGCTTTCTCTATATGTGTATATACTTGCATCTTCCCATCAGTATTTTCAGTCCTAAACACAGTTTTGTCAGTCTCTACGGCGTCACATAACACATTACTCCTGAACATAGGTCGTAGTATTGCTAGTTCTCTCTCCTCTGTTTGTTCGTCTTTGTATCCTATTATTTGTTTGGTGAAGGGGTTATCTAGGTCCTTATTGTATTCGCTGTCACTATACACTTCTTTAAATTTAGTGTAGGGTCCTGCTTGCCTCGTGTCGAACACTTCAACATTGTTAGTGTAGCTGTTATCTAATTGGTCTATGGTAACGTTTGGAGCGCCTTTCTTGTTGCTTTGATTCTTTTTACTAGGTTTAGGTTTCTTCTCAGTCGTTTTGATGATGGTCGGTGCTTTAGTGGTGGAGGCGACGGCGATTTTCTTGATGTTGTTGGTAGGTTCTATCTTAATAGTGGGGGGTTCCTTGTGCTCGAGTTTGTCGGGTTTCTTGACGTCCTTTAGGTCTTTGGTCTTGGTCTTCGGGTCGCCGAGTCTGTTCCGCACCCTATCGTGTATCAGCATGTGACGTCTCATGTCTCCGGCTACGCGGAAACACTTGTCACAATGAGAGCACTTGTAAGGTCTGTCGCCTGAGGAACAAAGCAAGATATTCGATTTATTAGATAAAAAAAAATTGAAATCATAAGCTGCCTCATTAGTGTAGTGGTCCTAGGCGCAACTGCTATGCTAGGGGTCCTGAGTTTGAGTCCCAGGTCGAGCAGTATTATTGGGATTATCTACGAAATCGTCTTTATCAGCTCGGAGTTTGTATTCAGTCCCATTCCATGACAATAGGCCCACCCCCTATTACACACCGGCACCGAGTTAAACATACCGGCAAAATAAACGGCGGATAAACTCCTACAATCGTTGATTGTAGTCATAAGTACAAAAAGCTGTAAGTTTCATATTAGTTATCATCACGCCTGTATTCCCAGAAGGACCACTAGACTAATAATAATTAATTTCTAAGGGCAAAACAAATGTAATGACCAATTTATACGGGAGGACACTACCTTCTGCAACACAGTTATTACTAGTGCAGGACCTAGGGAAATCTTCTCTAGTTATAGCCTATTTTTGTGTCCAATAAAGAATTATTAATAAAACAAATAAAAAATAAATATTTAATATAGATGACACTGTATTGAGTCACTGGTCGTTCCTGTTAGTTAACAGTTTGGAACTTTTAGAATAAATATTATTATAATGAGGCAGTTTTCTAGTGAATCTTTTAGATATCGGTATTGGTGTAAAAAAATGTTCTAGTAAAGTGAAAGCCAACTTTGTAAAACAGTAGGAGGACGACAACAAGTGTATAGTTACCGGTGTGTGTTCGCATGTGGCTGAGGCGGTAGGAGGAGGCGCGGAAGGTCTTGTTGCAGTAGTCGCACTTGTAGTTCCGCTCGCCGGTGTGTATGCGCCGGTGGACGTTCAACGAGTATTTACGCGCGAACTCCTTGTCGCAAAACTCGCACTTGAACATTTTCTGAAACACATCTCTAGTTGTAAAAGCTATTGGAAATCCGCAGCGGATGTCAATGTTAATATTACGCGATAAAATCCGTATTCTTATATTACTAAAATAATATAATAAATCTGAAGATCAGTTTGTTCATCAGTCCAGTTTTTGAGTAGAATCTTTTTAGAATATCTAGTAGTCGAACCAGAATAAATCTAACCCCGCGTTCCCACCGACGACGAAACATGTTGCAAACAGCTACCTCTGCCACTCATTATTTCAGAGTAAGATAGATGAAACATCTATCAACGACATCTAACAACATGTTAGATGCCTGCGTATCACATCGGACTTCAAAAAAATCGAAAACCAAGTATCGCCATCGAGCTACGCTGTCTCGTGATGCCGTACGATGTGGAGACGCGTTTGACTAGCGAGGCAAGGCAATCGTAGGGTCACAAAGTCGGTGCAATGTTTTATGTAAAGTTCTTAGTATGTCTACTCACCTGGTCGGAATGTATGGACACCTTGTGGTACTTGAGGTCGCTCCACTGGCGGAAGTCGCGGCCACACACCTCGCACTTGTACGGCCGGTCGCCGTTGTGAACGCGTTTGTGGATCTACACCATATTCATAACATCAACAGACATAATCAATTAAAAAAAAACACGGCATTATCGTAGGCCTTACTCTAAGGTTATGGATCTAAAAAGTGATGGATATATTTTATTTATTGATAGGGACGTTGCACATCGAATCAACTCAGTTTGGACAAAGCGACAGGTCACAGAAACAACTTGCGACCGACGGATGCCTCTCAGCTAAAGAGCAAATATACAACTATACCGTTGTCAAGACCTGTTTTATTATATGGATCCGAGTGCTGAGCCGTTAAGAAGATGGATGAAAGAAAAAAACATGCGGTGGAGATAAGAATGTTGAGGTGGATGTATTAAGGTTACTAGGATGGATAAAATAAGGAATGAATTTGTTAGAGGAAGTTTGAAAGTGGCGCCAGTGACAGTAAAGTTAAAAGGGAATCGTTTGTGTTGGTAAGGGTACATGATGAGGAGGGATAAAAGATATATAAGTATGAATGTGGAGGGATGGACGGGCAGAGGGACCCCAAAGAAAATATGGATAGTCAGATATGATGAAAAAGGGATTGCATGATGAAATGGCGACTAACAGGGATGAATGGAAGACAGAATGAAGGACAGGCTGCGCCGATCCCTAATCAATTGGGAAAAGGCCAGGGAGATACTGATGATGATATTTTAGTCTAAGTTGAGAAGCAGACCCAAAAATAATTGGGCTAAGAGGATAAAGCACAAATCGCGCTATAAAATGTTTACTCATATAGAACTTTGTTTGTTTCTCACATTGTAAGTTTATCTCATGGCAACGCACGCAACTGGTAACGCAATCCTTTAGGTTTGCGTTACCAGTTGCGTCACTGTCTATACTGTTACAACTGTTATTGTACGTCGCCAGCAGGTCAAGGTATACAAAACTGTCAAATTTCTCCAAATGATTTTAAACCTTAAGTTGTTGAAGATAAAGTTTAAAATCAACTGAGAAAATTTGACATATTGTGGTAACTTGATGTGCTGGCCACCGTACAACGGTGAATTAATTATCTTTATTCTGTGGATATTTTGATATGGGACATTACCTTGAGTGCTGCAACAGTGTAGAATCCCTTCCCGCATTCTCGACACGAGTGCTGCTTGCCGCTGTGCGACAGCAAGTGGTACAGCAGGCTGTTCCGGTGCTGGAACACGCGCGCGCACTGCGGACATTCGAAGCGCTTCAACTTCTTCTTGTCCCCCTCCGTCCCAGGAGGAACCTCCACCCCGTCCACCCCCTCTACCCCCTCCATGTCTTCCGCCTTGCCGCTGTCGGGCGCGGGCTCCACAGTGTCGAGCGCGTCGCCTGTGTCGGCCGGATCGTCGGTAGGCTGGTTGGTGTCGGTCATCATGTTGTCGGTGAAGTTCTGACTGTCGGACGCTACATCTGACTCGAGGATGCGCCGGAGGATCTCCTCTGGTGATTGTTGGAATTATTTAAAGATACGTTAACGGATAAACCTCGAGGTGATTGCAATGAACATCATATGTATCATCAATGATGAGCTGTTTTACCGACAATATAATAGCCTTTGTCGGTAAAACAGTCCAGTTCAGTTCCAATGTTATTATTTCAAATAAGTTTTTACAAGCATTTATGAAACTATGAGTCTAGTTACAAGATTCCAAAAAGGTAACATTATGAATATCCAGCAAGAAAACCCGTGGGCACTAAAATAAAGTCGCTTTAAAAGCAGCTGCACACACCACATTCTGGCTTTCGACTACATATTGTCACGCTGAACAAGGATAGTCGAACAAATTTATCGGAGCTGTTCAGAATTGCCTGTGCAAGTAGAGAAATAAAACCATATCTCAGCGACACAAAAGCTGTTTTAGAATGAACACTTCACACGGCAGCTGTCATTTTATCTCATTGCGATAAAGTTTAATTTCCCTAGTCGCTTAGATAATTATGAACAGTTTGTTCGCTCCGATATATTTGATGGTGAATGTACGGACAAAGAATTATGTTTATCTAGATCTAGAAGGCAAAATCTTCAATAAGTTATATATAAAATGACGTAACAAATACCAAAACTGCCGTAACATCATCACATACACTATTTAAAATAATTAATTATCACGTGCTTAAACAGTGAAGGAAAACATCGTGAGGAAACCTGCATGCCTGAGAGATTTTCTTGATGGCGTGTGAAGTCTGCCAACCCGCAGTAGTCTAGCGTGGTGGACTATAGCCTAATCCCTCTCGTATTGAGAGGAGACCCGTGCCCAGCAGTGGGACAATATAATGGGTTGATGATGATGATGATGACATACCTTTGAGCACCTTGAGGTGGTGGGGGTCAGCGGCGCGGTCTGTTCTATCGGCGCGGTCGGCGCGGTCGGCGCGGGGCGCTGCGCACGCGCCGCAATACGCCGCGCCTGCGCACGCGCTGCCGTCTGACCGACCGTACCTACAAGTACACACATTTATCTTTGTCTATATTACCATCACGCCTGTATTACATGAAGGGTTAGGCAGAGATGTACTTATGTACACCCACATTTGGCCGGTATGTTTAGGTCCCATGTAATAGGGGGCGAGCCTATTGCCATTCACCGGGCACAAATCCAGACTCCGTGGTGCTACTGAGAATGTCACAGAAAAACCCAATCATTTCATAGAAAATTTATATTATTCTTATCGATTAGTCTTACGGCCACTCCATTAATAAGGTAGTTCTCATTATCTTAATTATCTACGTCAATATTTCGTAAAGTTATTGACACGAAAGAAGCTTCGCTACTACTGACCAATGCCTGACGTTGTCGGTGTGCGCTTGCGCAGCGAGCGGCGGCAGCAGGGCGTGCTCGTAGTGGTCGTGTGTACCGTGTGCACCGTGTGTACCGTGTGCACCGTGTGTATCGTGTGTATCGTGTGCATCGTGTGTGTCGGGCACGGCCACATGTATGCCCTCCATGAGGTCCTCCGGCTCGCTGAACTCCCCCATATCTTCCAACTGAAAGTTTAACTGCGCGGTACACACATATATTCAGTCAACAGTCATTAACTTAAGGTTAGTGAGGTCACCTTGAAAGTTAGATAAATCATTAAAGGAAAAAAATGCATGCTCTTGCTCTACCGTTTTGCCAGAAAATGTCTGTAAGTATATAAAAAAAGGAATTTGTGTTTAAAACACATCTAAAAGACGTATATTATCAAATAAAAATTAATATTGTTGCCTCAAAAATATCGCGAGAATTAAAAAAATAATAATTTTAATTCTGACATTTAAGCAGCGGCAAAATTAAAAGATTCATGTCATCATATCCAATGATAAATTTCTTTTTTTTTAACAAAAATAGGTAATAACACGCAAGTCGAATAATAACAAAAACAAAATACCTTCATATTAGAATGTACTTCTTTGATGTGCGCTTCAAACTGCTTCTGTTTTCTGAACGACTTGCTGCATTTCCCACAACTGTACAGATCCAACTTATCTAACGTGTCATACAAATCTGCCTTCTCCACCTCTTGAACAACGGTGGGCTCTTTGTCCATACTAGCCATTGAATACAGAACCTTATTATTAGTGTAACTAAGTGTTTTATCGCTCGTCGTGTAAAGGACGTGTTTATCAATAGATTGATACATAGTTTTTGGTATGGAGTTTTCTAAGGAAAGTTCTACTATTGAGTCGGGGATTTGTGCAACGTTATCCACTATGCATGAGGTAGTCATCTGAAACAAAAAGGCATATACACTGTTGAATGGAAAAATGGCACACTATAACCGAATATGTCTGTGTCGATATTACTCAGCCGTTTTTGATGGATTGGTTTTTAATGTATTAAAAATAATTTAGGCGTATTGTAAAATACAATGTATTCTTATATTATAAAGAGGTATAGTTAGGATCTACTAAACCGATTTTGAAAATTCTTACCAATAGAAAGCCACGTTATTTTGTGAGTGTCATTAGGCTACATCGCCCAACGAAATGGGCACGGCTCAACTAACATAACATAACATAACATACCATCACGCCTGTATTCCCCGAAGGGTTAGGCAGAGGTGTACTTAATGTACACCCACAGTTCGCCGGTGTGTTTAGATCCCATGTAATAGGGGGCGAGCCTATTGCCATTCACCGGGCACAAATCCAGACTTCGAGCTGCTACTGAGAATTTCATAGAAAAACCAATAACACTTTGCTCGACCTGGGGATCGAACCCAGGACCTCTAGCGTAGCAGTCGCAATTGGGACCACTAGACTAACGAGGCAGTCCAACGGCTCAACTAGTCGACTAATAAAGCTGAAAAATCTAATCATTATACGTTTTTGGTAAGGAATAGGAGAGAGAGAGAGGATGGTCTCTCCTTTTGAAGAATAGTAGTGAAAAATTAGTTTTATTATAAAAAAAATATGAACGCCCTCTGTCTAGCATAAAATTAAATTTAACTTACTTATTTTTGAAACAATTTTAATGTTGATTTTGTGAATTGGCTCTATGGTAAGCATTTTTATGAGACTCAAAAATTACAGTCAAGTAGCAAATTCCCACACCAATTTTGAATGGTTGTATATCTCAAATTGAGTAGTTAGTAGTAGTTAGTAGTAGTTGTTACATGGTCTACATACGGCTACACATCAAGCTATACAAATCCAGTATAGGCTGACCTCGCATTGTAAAGACTTTTTATAGCACGGTCGTCAGCACATCAAGTTACCACAAAGTGACAAATTTTCCCAGTGGATTTTGAACATAATCACCAACATTTTAAGGTTTAAAATCATATTGAGAAATTTTACAGTTTTGTAAATATAAACTGATGTGCTGGCGACTGTATTTAATGCGAGGTTATTTTTTTTTTTATTATTAATCATTTATTTCAGAATTAATATTCCATATACAATTTGTTAGTAACAATATAACTTACAAAACTATGTTAGTATGTTAGCGTATCCTGGATTTGTATAGCTTGGTATGTTGCCGTCACAAGGTTGCTTTCTGTGACGTGTACAGTAGATAGAGCAATATGCCTACCAAAGATAGTTGTTGATACGCTGCTCAGATACCTAGCTTTATCTCATTGTTGTTTCCATTTAATATTTTTCTAATAGCAGCTTGCAATCCGGGTTGCAGAGCAAAAGTTACCAGTTAAATTACTAGGACTTAATAATTTTTCGAAAAAAATAATTCACTTAAGCCAAAACAAACAGATTTTGCATCGTGTCTCTAATATGGCAGTTGAAGGGTTGTTACCTTATCCATCCCTAAGTCTGGCACCGGGTTCTCGATAATGATATGCGGCTCGTAGTGCTGCTTGAGATGCTGGTAGAACTTAAGCTGCTCCTCGCCATAGAACTCCCCGCACAGCTGGCAGATCAAGATAGGCCGCACCTGCCAATGTTGTTCATTCTTATATTGATCAAGGTAAAGCAGTCTTACGATGGACTCATTTGGGTTCAGAAAGACAACGTATTTGATAAATTTTATTTGTCTTTAATTTCATCTCTAAACTGTTTATCAGTCCGAACTGGCCACTATCTGTCATGCAGTGAATTGCGTTACCATTACATGTGAGGTGAGGTGAGGTGACGTCTCGTGAAGTGAGATGAGGTCACGTGAGGTGAGATGTGGCGTCGTGAGATGAGATGTGGTCACATGAGGTGAGATGAAGTCACGTGAGGAGAGGTGAGGTCTCTGTAGGTGAAATGAGGTCATGTAAGGAGAAATGAGGTCAAGTGAGGTGAGATGAGGTCTCGTAAATTGAGATGTTGTCGCGTAATGGTGGTCACATGAGGTGAGATGAGGTTACGTGAGGTGAGATGAGGTCACGCCAGGCGAGATGAGGTCACGTGAGGTGAAATTAAATGATATTCATTTCTGTAAATAGATCATTGAAATCTACGAATAAATAATACTCAGGAAATGTAACTGCGTTAAGAAAATGACCCAACAAAAGTTGTGTCCAAGTAGGCGGGGCTTCAAAATTGTGTCCAGCGCGCCATCAGTCAGACATTTTCCTTGCAAGCGAGCATATGTCAAACGTTTTAGCTTAATATCATTGTGAATCATCATTCCAGCATGTCTTGTGAAGTGGTGCAGGAGACATACAAGATTAAAATGTCCAGAGATCACTTTTCACTTGTAAGTAGTAGCTTAATTATAATTATATTCAAAGTTGTTCAAATACGTTATCAAAACGAGATGGTCAATATTATGCAAAATGAAGTCAGTAATTTTTTTACCTAATTTAGAAAGAATTTTTTCTAGATGAAATATTGAAAAGTAAATCGATAAAATTTAGATATTTTTATAAGACTAATGTATTTTGTTTTTTTTTTAGTTTCCCTGCCGATCCCATTCGCAAAAATAAGTGGATAGCTGCAGTTAAATTAGAAAGACGAGAGTATGACTGGATGCCTGTGAAAACTAGCAGAGTATGCTCAATACATTTTGATGAAAAATATTTTTACAAATCATTAAAGGGATATACCATGTTACACAAAACTGCAGTACCAGTTTGTACAAATATCCACATACAACTGAAATACCAGGTCAACAGAAACCTTAAAGGAACCTGGTGACCTATTGCCAAGGTTATGATCAGAGCAAACAAACGACCCAATTGAATACACTAACACTATTTCAACGTTCCAACAATAGATGAAGTCACAATTCTTCTTGGCAAACCATCAGCTTTGTTCGTTTTAGCACCATACAACAAAACGAAAAAGTACCCAATCTAAGCCTTTTTAGTAACCGACGAAAAATATCTACGCGGGGGCGTCCAGAATCATGTACTGAATTCATGCTAAGCGGTTGTGCGTCGATGTCCCTTCCACCCTGTATTAATATAATATAATTTAAGAAAATCACAATAGTATAAAATATTTTAATATAATGATAATATTGTTTTATTATTGACTTGGTCCGGTCTACTTATTGCATAATATCGTCCACGCCATTTTGACTCTGATGTCATAACAGACATTACAGCACGCGCGCGAACCAATCCCTGTTTTCTCTCTGAATTTAAACCAATGACCAAGCATGTCTATTTGAAACATCGCAAATGATTCGAATTTTGAATCGTCATCATTTGGTTTGAAGTAGGTCCACTTTTTGAGCGGAATTTGTTCCGAGTTACGCTTCCTGAGTATTATTTATTCGTAGATTCAAATACAATTTGAAAAGTGTATTTGAATCATTCAAATACAATTTGTAAAAGTGTATTTGAATCATTCAAATACAATTTGTAAAAGTAACGTTAGGTCACGATAGGTGAGGTGAGGTCAGGTGAGGTGAGACAAGATGACGTCTGACGTCTCGTAAGGTGATATGAGGTCACGTGAAGGTCAATAGGGGGGCGAGCCTATTGCCATTTATCGGGCAATAATCCAGACTCCGAACTGATACTGCGAATTTCACATTTCGAAAAATCCAGTCACACTTCCCACGACCTGGGAATCGAACCCAAGACCTCTAGCGTAGCAGTCGCGCTTAGGACCACAAGAATAATGAGGCAGCCAGTTAGCAGGTATATCGGACTCGTATAGGCTAAACGACACCTATGTCACGACCCCTGCAGGGGAATAACTACTCCCCATTCTGTGAGCAAAAAGGTGTGAAGACATACCTCGTGTGTGATATGATGTGTGTCGTCTGGCAGGTGGTCTTGTTGCACGAAGTTGTCGGGCAGGATCTCCTGCTCCTGGCCGTGGGCGGCGCAGCTGATGCGACCGTCCACGTCCGTGCAGCTGATCACCACTATGTCCTAGAACCACATACATAACCAATACCCATCGTGCTGAGTTTACACAAAGAATTCGTCCAACCTGAAGCACATGTTTTTTTTTTTTTTTTTTAACAAAAAGCTTACTAGCAATGAGGGTCGCACGAGGGCCGAGGGGTTAACAAGAATACTAGTAATTCTTGTTAACCCCTCGGCCCTCGTGCTAAGCTAAAATGCTTGTGTTACGAGTGGGTTCACGTCGGTAGTGCAATGGGTGGGGTTCGAACCGGCAACCGTGTGATCGCAAGTCCGACGCCCTAGCCATTAGGCTACCGCCGCTTCATAACTGAAGCACATGTTAAATCACTTATTTGTTTAATAACAACGACACCAAGTATTTACATTAGAATTGACCACAAAACGACTTCCAGATGCACACAGTTACACTCAAAATTAAAAATAATATAAAACAATGTGAAACCAGCAGTGCAATAAAATGTATTTCTGAATTAAGTCTAAAGTTAGTTTCTTGAAAAATATCATCCATCACGTCTGTATACAAATGGATACCAAAGATAACAAACACATAAAGGATATAGCAGAGGTATATATCCACAGTTTGCGGAAAAAACACTTTTCATCTGATAGTTAATTCAATTATTAATGTTTTTTTTTTAGTAGAACTTAGACGCTTTAGTTTTTGATTACCAGATTGCACTGTCATTTTCTAACTAAGGACCTTTGAGAAGAAAAACTGAAACAAGCTCAAATAATTGTGTCTCAATCAATTTTATATCAATTATAACTGTACATTTCATAAAATCTGACCTGCTGAGGAGTGATGTTCCCGTTGTTCTTCTTAAGCTTCCTAGATATTCTCTTCTTGTGCGGCAGACTCTTCTTGTTGTGATGCCTGTGCTGCGCCGGCGACGCTCCCGCGCCCAGCTCCAGCACGGGCCCGTCTGAATCCACCATCGACGAATCATCCTTGAACAGACACTTTGTTAATATTTTGTTGTTATCTGTTGTATAATACTATTATGGATGACCCTCCTACCAGGTGGGCGTATTGCCATCATTTTAACTCAACAAAAATATATCATACCATTATGGTCGTATTATTGCTGTATATCCCTGAGGGGTCAGGCAGATATGTACTGATGTAGGAGTACATCCACAGTTGTTAAAAGGAGCAAGCCTATTGCCATTAAATCCAAAACCCAATCACCACTAGACCAATGATGCAGTGTTATTAAAGGCTGTTAAGTTATTTATCTGATATATTTGTATTTCAGAACGAGAAGACAACAGATGAAGGTCTACCAAACCACAAACTAAAGAAGACTATCTCATTAGTCTAGTGATGAAAGGCTGGATTCTCAAGCCAAGCAGTTGTTGAGTTTATTCTTAGTAGCAGCTCAGATTGGATTTGTGCCTGGCTAATGGTAATCGGCTCACTTGCTGTCACATGAAAATTTAACATACTAGTGAACCTCTGCCTTACCCTTTATGGAGAAGGAAGAGTGATAAAGATAAGATAAAGTCTTTATTTGAATAAAACATGGTATTCATGGTGTAACAATAATTATAATAAAGAGCTTACATGTTTTGCCAGAATAGTACTTAGCATGCAAATCTTCCACCTAATACGAATAGTATAGAAAATGGTATAGATATGTAAAGAAGAGAGATATCATACTTTGAGTGTTTGTTTGGGCTTGTTAGTGTACCAGTCGGTATCTTGGCACCGCTTCATGTCCTGCAGCGGCGGCAGGGGCGGCAGGTGCGGCACCTCCACCACTATGTGCTCCTGCGACTGATCCTGGGGAGTGACCCCTTTTAATACTTATTTTTTTTATTGTATTTGGCATTGACATATGTATGTATTGCTTATGTTACCTTAAGACAGACTATGTTTAGGGTGTCGGACTTACGATCATGTGGTTGCTGGTTCTTAAACCAACGCATTGCATTACCACCGACGTGAACCCAATGAACTCACTTGTGATACAAGCATTTAGCTTTGTGCGGGGGGGGTTTACAAGAACACTAGTAATGTGCATTTTATAGAAAAAAAATAAAAAATAATAGCATCATACCTGTCTGTACTCCGTGAATGGATAGATGGGTGTATGTTTATTACAAAATTCTCTAGTATGTATTATTTCCAGGTCCTGCCTAGCTTAGCTTAGCTATAATTAAGTGTGATTAATGGACAAAAAAATTCAAACTCCAAACAGTTATTTAAAATTTCATAGAAAAATCCAATAACATTGCTTTACCTGGGAATACAACCCAGAAGTCTAGCGCAACAGTCACCCCTTACAATCACTACGGTTGTTGAATGATCTTTTTTGTCAAAATTTTGCTTTAACTGGAAACAATTGGAAATAAGTTTTTATGACAGCCAGTTTTTGCAACAGATGATTATTCTTAAATTATTGCTTACCATCGGTGGGCCATGAAATAGCCTCATGGAGCTATCTAAGATGATAGATGTGTCTACATCACCCCTCACTGTTTGCCCCTGCAAAATATCCAATTTTATACAGTTATTAAACTTTGAATAATAACAGACACAAACCATATTTTCTTTTGGGAAAATGTGTCTAAATCAATCCATTTAAACTTAACATTTACATATTTTGTTGTTGATACAGTCGTTATTATCTCAGTACCTAGGGAAACTTTATCTCAATGGGATAAAATACATGTCAGAATGACAGCTATCATGTGTGGTGTTCAATCTAAAACCTTCTTAGTGAACACTGAAATAAGGTGTAATTTTATTATTTGCTCAGATCACTTTGCATGCGGCTGTACCTTATGGTGTAGTTGGGAAGCCCTGGCCTGCTGTGCCGTGAGGTGCGCCACGAGTGCCGCCAGCCGACCCTCTGGGTCCATGATCTCTTCACCCCATTGCCCTTCAGCAACTTGATCACTCACTGACACTTGCCTGTTACAAAATAACAAAAAGTATGAATTTATTTAATCTCAATAATGTCAAGTAACTCAGACTAAGTGTGACTGTTACACTGTTTTTGGGTTTTTCTATGAAATTCTCAGTAGCAGCTCACAAGCATTTTTACTAAGATTACAACACACAGATGGTGCCCAGTTAGTAGGCTTACTCCCCTATTACATGGAACCTTAAAATCTGGAGAACTGTGGGTGTACATTAGTACACCTCTGCCTAAACCTTTGAGTAATATGGGCAGGATGGTATTGTAGTATGTAATAATTTATATTCTTCAGCTTTTGACTATCTGCCAGCACACAAAATGGTCACAGCACATACCCAATGGTTTGTATACATGTTAACAATATTTTACATCTCCAAATAAATATACTATCATTGAAATTACAATGAAATACTTTTTTAAACTTAAAAATCTTAACAGGTTAGTATATCAAAAAGTCTAAAGGCATGTGAATGGTCCCATGTCTGAACTGGTAATATATCTGAATTAAAAAAATCCACATTCAAATGCAAACAGAAATCACCACCCTTACAACTCTTACTATAATTTTGTATAAATTAACATTAAATTCCTAACAAAGGAATTATCTATTTAAAAAGATGTTTTTGTCTATTCTAACTAGGTATAAGCTTCTGCCCACAATTTACCTGGCATCCCAAAAAACATATTAAAGCAAAAGGTACCATTCTCATCCTCAGAATGAGATACAATATCAAACCATCTACATCTATCTATCTCCATACCAAATATTATCAAGATCTGTGTAGCCATTTAAGTATGATCAGGTAGCAGATAGAGTTATTTCCACATTTATAATAGTACTATGGATTATCTATTATTATGTTCCTCCTTGCCTCCTTCCCTAGATATACAAGGTGTTAGCTTACCTGCATAATGATGTTGAGAAGGTCTGTGAATGCATGATAGCCACCCTGCCTCCGCCATCATCCTGGACATTGAGGGCCAAGCCATTAGCATCCACATGAACAGCCTGTGGACAAGTATAGAGCAACAATAAGATCAAATATAATGGAGAATAATTACGGCAATATATTCTTAAATTTACTAAGGTGGCATAAAAATATTCAGTGTTATTTTCAATTGGTAGGAAGGTCTAACGTAATGATCTGCTCTAATTACTTTGGAAAAATTGGAGTACAACAAGCCAATCACATTCAATTATTTTAAAAGAGGCAACAAGCAATAAAATTAGACAAACGCTGATGCACTGAAGGTAATTTGCTCGTAAATTTATGGAAGTTGACATCGACTTACATCATCCGATGGATGGGAATTTATATAGTGCGTGACGGCTTCGTCCATTTTAACATCCAAAAGGTTTGTTATTGCGTTACGAACAATAAACGATCACCAAAAAATTACTTGTTTTCATCCTTCACAAAAATTGTGGTTAGGTTATTTTTGACAGCTGTATTGCTTACGCTCAAGGTCACAATTTATTTAGTTTTAAGTTTGTTCGTGGGATTACCTACATTATTTTAAATAATTAAAAGCTAAACAATTTTTTTACGATTATTTAATGAGTAAAATCTACCAATATCTAACATTTCATTAGGTTACACTTTGCAAACAAAGCCCTATTGCCCTACCCAAACCCATCCCTACTCTATAAAAAAAACTAAACTCAAGATTAAAAAAAGAGCGCTAGTGGTGTGCTCTTTGCAAATACAGATCTGGCAACACTGGTGACTATTCTCTACCATAACCACAGATTACAAGACTAGACCATAACTTCTTGCGATACAGTGCGTTCACAGTTATTTTACCTCTAGCTGTTAGGTTGGCCAATATGAGCGTTATGTTGCCATATTAAGCTTCCATGACTCCCTTATATGAAATGGATAAATCTTTCGGTACCTATTGGTAATTGAAATAATATCTGCCAATTTTTTTAGTTCATAATTCTGTAAGGAATGTTTGTAATAAAATTTGGTTACCAATGTTTAAATTATGCTCGATTTGAAAAACAAAAGTAAAGTTTCGATCATAATTACGTGATATATTAATTATTAAATAAAAATTAAAAAACAGCAATTTGTATTAAAATTTAATATTTATTTTGAATAAGCATGTTCCACGCGTATAGCCAATGGTGAAGTATCACAATCGGATGAATCTTCGTAACTGCTGTCAGATTCTGTATCAGACTCATCGTTTAATTCTATTATGAACCTGTCAATTTCGGCGTCCATACACCCATCTCTTTCAAAGAGCTTGTCTTCAATGTGGCGCACATGTTCGCATTGTTTTTGCCAATCTTCTGCAGTTATAGTTCCAAAAGCTTCCTCTGTTAAATTAACAATGTTAGTTGTTTCTTGTCCTACGTTTTTACTAGCTACTCGCCTTTTGACGAGACTCCACATAAATTCAATTGCGTTTAACTCACAGTGGTATGGCGGTAATCTAGCCACTTTGTGGCCATGAGCTTGAAGCATTTGATCAGCTTCATATATTGGTATAAAGAAATAACAAACACCGTTAATGATATAATCAATGTATAATCAACCATAAACACATGTAACTCACTATTGATATTGCGACATTCAATACCAAATGTTATAAGTTATATCAGCGTTAAATATTTATCTGGACGGTCTTATTAACATCCAGATAAACATTTCACACCGTTCGTTTTGAGCAGACTTACTTGACCAAAATATATAACAAACCACTCAAGACACAATTACACAATTGTAAGTAAATGATTATCTCAGGTGTTGTCTTCACTGAGGCTAGGCGCCGACTGAACTCGATCGCTTGTGCGCCCCACAGTAGCGCTCGTTGTACAGGTGGGGCGTTGTGGAGGGGATGTTACTCGATCATGCGACGGAACGTCATCCGAATATGACGTTTGCGGCGCTGCGCGCTGTTTACTTCATGTGCGATAACATTCGGCCGTCCTGCTGTCGCGTTCGTCCTCGAACAGCGATGTAGTCTGATGCAGAAGCTGAGAACAGAACGAAGATTGTATAGGCAGGTTCTATATAGATCATGATTGTCGTGACTAGATTTCTCAGGTTACACTTGAGCCATCTGATCACTGCGATACTTCGGACATTCACACAGTAGGGTAAGCGTGATAGAACTCAGGACAGTTAGTTATTCCATCGCCGGTTAACTAACTGAACCCAAATGGCTTAAACCGAGTGATGTTCATGATCACTTCAGTCGTGTATCGCCATGTATATATTAACGGTGTTCACAATGGATTTCCGTTTTTAACTCTATCACCTCACCTCTACCGAAAAAATGTTCGAAGCGCATGCATTTGACTATATAACGTAATTATTATTATTTTATAAGTAAATAATAGCAATAATACTCTTCTTTAATGACGCTGATATAAATAAAAAATTTACATACCCTAGATGTTATTCTTAACTTTTGATAACATTCGGCGTATCTGGATCCATGATCTGAATCCAGGGCTTCATGTTCTCGATACATGCAACACCATTGTAGGGTTTGGAACTCCTTTCAGATCCTCGCATGTCAGCCACCTTGTAACGATCATGGCCTAACACTTCAATAATTTGAAATGGACCTTTATAACGTGGCAATAACTTTTTACTCTGTCCATCATTAGAGATGCTCGGTATTTTGAGAACAACTAAGTCTCCAGTTTTATACAAAGGAGCTTCCTTTCTTTTTGAATCAAAAGATGCCTTCTGTTTCTCTGCGTTAACTTGTATGTTCCCGTCAACCTTGGTTCTTAAAGCGGTGACGTCAACCGCAGTCTCAGCTGCATCATCATCAGTAAATCCATCGTTATTCATCCGAATTCGATATCCAAAGAAGACCTCGCTAGGAATGGCAGACGTGGTTTTGTTAATCGTGCTGTTGATGCCTTGTTGTATGCTTGTAATATGTTGATCCCATTTATTGTTATCTGTATTAGAGCCCATACTACGTAATGCCTCCAAAATAGTTAAATTATACCTCTCGACCTGACCATTTGAACGAGGCACGCCAGTGGCTATGACATGAGCTCGAATATTCTTTTCACTACAAAACGTCTTGAACACATTTGAAGTAAATGCACTACCCGCATCGCTGATTAGACGCTTCGGGTTACCAAATACTTTAAAGATTTTATTTAGTTCATTGACAACACACTTGGATTTGGTGTTCTTAACAGCGGAAATAAAGACAAATTTAGTAAATGAGTCAACTATAACCAGCAAATATGAATTCTGTTGTGTCGATTTTACAAAAGGGCCCAAATGATCGAGGTGTAATGTGTGAAACGGTCTAGCATACTTTGGGATTGGATAGAGTTCTCCTGGTTTCTTACCGTGAATATTTTTGTAATAAATACAATTGAGGCAGTTCCTTATGTACTTAGCAACAGTTTTCTTTAGATGGGGAAACCAATATTTTGAACCAATCCTTTCAACAGTTTTATCTACTGCAAAGTGTCCTAGGTCATCGTGGTTGGCTCTAATTATTTGCCAAACACAATTTTTTGGCACCAACCATCTCCTACCAAGCTCAGTTCGACGGTACACTTTATTACCAAGTAATTCATATTGATTAAAAATCTGTTTGTTTGCGTCAAAATCACCTGATAGTAAAATATCTCTAATACTGCATATCCCAGGATCTTGCAACTGCACAGATAAAAGCCAGTCACCCTCGGTAATGGACATCACGTCATCAGCCATAGATGTAATGTTATCCATGACCGGGTTGCGACTCAAAGCATCCACATGTTGCATCTGCGGTCCCGGTTTATGCAATATCTCAAAGTTGAACTCTTGAGTTTGTAACACCCACCTACTGATACGTGGTATAATATCTTTTTTTTGCAAAGCATGTCTAACTGCGTTACAATCGGTATATATTGTAAATGGAGCCCCAAGTAAATAGTGCCTAAATTTTTGTAAACCTACAATGATTGCTAATAATTCAAGTTCGAATGAATGGTATTTCTTTTCATCATTACTGGTCTGCCGACTATAAAAATGGACGGGCTGTTCACCATTTTCTGTAATCTGAGTCAGTATGCATCCTAATCCGTCACGGCTAGCGTCAGTGTACAAACGTATCGGTAATATGGGATTAAATATTTTAAGAAATGCGTTATCAATCAGTGCTTGTTTAATATCAACTACTGTCTTTTCTTGTTGCGGACCCCATTCCCAAATAGCCTCTTTTTTTAATAATTTCGTTAGGGGACTACAGAGAATTGCACAGTTTTTAATAAACTTTCGGAAATAATTTATTATGCCTAAAAATTGGCGTACTTGATGAATAGTTTTTGGACTAGGAAATTCTTCGATAGCCCTTAATTTTTTTGGACTAGGTCGAATATCGTTTTCGGAAATTTCATAACCAAGAAACGTAATGGAATTTTTGAAAAAAGAACATTTACCCAGATTAATTGTTAACCCATTGCTTTGCAACACTTCTAAAATCTTTTCTAAGTAAACAATATTTTCCTCTACACTCGTTGTGGCTATAAGGAGGTCATCCATATAGCATATTATATTACCAAAACGTAGGTTTCCCAAAACAGTATTCATTAGCCTTTGAAAAACGGCTGGTCCATTACATAAACCAAAAGGCATTCGTGTGAACTCGAAATGGCCGTCTAATGTAATGAATGCTGTCTTAGGAATAGCGTCTGATCTTATAGGAATTTGATGGTAGCCACATTTTAAATCTAACGAAGTAAAGCATTTACAGCCTTGTAATCTATCAATTAAGTCTTCGATCAACGGCATTGGGTACTTTTCTTTTACGGTAATTTTGTTCAACTGACGATAATCAATACAAAGTCTTTTGTCTCCCGATGACTTATCCACTAAAAGAGCAGGGCTAGCGTAAGCTGAATTACTATGTCTTATAATCCCATTTTTCAATAAGTCGTCTGTAATATCACGAGTTATTTTTCTCTCTGATTCAGACATTCGGAATGGCTGAAAACATACCGGCTTACTAGAGGTTAATTCGATTTCCAATTCCACACAACTAGTCTTTCCTAAAGTAGACAAATCATCAGAAAAACATTTACGGTATTTGGAAAGAATAGAATTTAATAATATTTTATTTTTGTGCGAAATGCTTTCATCAAGATTAATGTTTAATACAGATATTTCTCTAATTGGTTCAAAAGTTAAATGATCGCCCACACGAGTATACATTATACTACAATTTTCGGTAAAATTACGACCTATCAGCACATTGCAACCATTTAACTCCTCAATAACATAAAGAAGTGTGTCCAGTTTTACCCTATCTACTTTTAAGTTGACAGTAACAGCTTCAGAAATTTGGATAGATGTGCCATTGGTAAACCCTACCAAATTAATCGGAGACTTTAATTCAAATGTTTGTAAATTGTATTGTTCAAGAATACTTTTAGTGATTAATGAACATTCGCTGCCCATATCAAAAAATGCATCACATTTAGATTCATTAAGTAGAACTTGCTTACAAAATTTTTGTTTACTCCTAGATTCGATTACCATTTTAACCTCTAATTTCGTCTCCGCTTTTGACTTTGAATGACATGCCTTTTCTAAATGCCCACGCTTATTACAGAAAGTACACTGAATATCGTCCTTAATATCACACACATCCCTCCTATGTCCTAATTCACCGCAGCGAAAACAAGTTAACTTGCTATTAAAGACGTTATTCCCACTAGTAGAAGGTTCTGATTTAATGTTATTTTGAGATTTATTGTTACCATTTGCCTGAAATGGAGATGTACGCATAGGGGGCTTAGAGGGTAAATAATTTTTCTGTACTATGCTTTTTTCGGGGGGTGTATAAATTTTTCCATGCAAAAAGGAAGCCAAATCGTCACAACATCGAAAGCTACCTGCTTCAGCAGTTGTACTAATGTTCACATCTCCGATCGATCCTACAATAACCGATACTATATCACGTTCCTTAAATTTCAGTTGCAACTTATCTATCCTACCCTTTTGCTGGAAATAGAATTCATAGAGAGACTGATTCGGTAACGGTTTAGCTCCTACCAGTTGTTTCAATAATGCATACATATTACGCTTCGTTTGAAAAGTACTCGATAACCTATCACGCCACTGCCTCCAACGCCACTCTGTCCAATAGGTCTCATTTTTTTGTAAAGAATCTAACCAAGTTTTGGCGGTATTACGCAATTTTTGTAAACCCTGATATTTAATCATATTATCAGACCACCCAAAAGCTTTAGAGTTAGCTTCAATCACATCAATCCACCTATCCACGTCATCCACTAGCGGGTCAAATTCGGGAATCACTGATGATAATACAGCATTGTGACTCACGGTTGGCGATCCCCTGCGACGTCTTTTCGCCCTTCTTCGGCGATCGCGGTCGCTACTGCTGCTCGATGCACTGGAACTTGATCCCAGGGTGGAGGCTTCCGAGCTGGATGAGCGTGCTCGTCTACGTCTCCGACCTCGCGGCATGTCGTCGTGTTTACAGTGAGCGTAGTAGACACCACTTCTGATATAAAGAAATAACAAACACCGTTAATGATATAATCAATGTATAATCAACCATAAACACATGTAACTCACTATTGATATTGCGACATTCAATACCAAATGTTATAAGTTATATCAGCGTTAAATATTTATCTGGACGGTCTTATTAACATCCAGATAAACATTTCACACCGTTCGTTTTGAGCAGACTTACTTGACCAAAATATATAACAAACCACTCAAGACACAATTACACAATTGTAAGTAAATGATTATCTCAGGTGTTGTCTTCACTGAGGCTAGGCGCCGACTGAACTCGATCGCTTGTGCGCCCCACAGTAGCGCTCGTTGTACAGGTGGGGCGTTGTGGAGGGGATGTTACTCGATCATGCGACGGAACGTCATCCGAATATGACGTTTGCGGCGCTGCGCGCTGTTTACTTCATGTGCGATAACATTGGAGCTTCTTTATGTTCTTTTATAATCTCATAGAGTTGAGCTTTTACCATAGTAGGCAGATAAGATAAACCCTTACTTGTGATCCAGCTTTGCATTTCTGCTTTAGTAGAGCTTAATGTTGGTGCCTTGTTTAACTTCACCGTATGATACGGGGCATTATCCATAACTACTAAACTGTTAGCCGGTAAGTTAGGAATAAGTTTTTCCTGAAGCCATTTCATAAAATTTGTTCTGTTCATGTCATCATGGTAGTCACCTGATTTCGACTGGGATTTGAATATTAATAAAGCATTTGGTATAAACCCCATTTCACCACCCGCATGAACAATTATCCATCGCGCCCCAGCAGAATCGTTTTTTAGGACACCTTCTTCATTTTCAATTTGCCAGCATTTATTCACTGTGTAGGACGCGTGAATGTAAGTCTCATCCAGAAATACTACAGGCCTACCTTCGTCACGATTTTGTTTCAAAATAGTTAGGTATCTGTATCTCCAGGCTACAATATCATGCCTTTCCATAAGTAACTTCCTTTTTGACCCACATTTTTTAAATCGAAATCCGATTTGTCGGATAATTTTCCACAACGTAGTACGACCTCCAGGAAAATTTATATCAACTTTTAACTCTGCTAAAAGTTTCCCCAAAGTCGGTACCTCCTTTCTAACGGTATACATTTCATGAATTTTATTTCGAACTGCACACCGATCAAAATCATCAAGTTTAATTTTCTTTTCTTGAATGCGTTTTTTTCTTGGCGTGGAAATTTTTTGTGATGTGGAAGCAGCAACTTCGCCTTCTTTGGTAATAGTGCTGACAGTTTTTTCAGATATTCCTGAAACAAGAAGAAACCTTATTTGATAGCCGACAGCCAACAAAAAGTCGACATAAAACTATAACATACATCAAATACTTCAGATACACAAATAGTTGTTGCACCTTGTTGTGTCAGCAAATCATAGATGACGTGACAGTAATACATGTACTTCTGGTGGTCACATTAGAACATTCTAGTTTCCCGTAATATTGCGTAAAATCTTAGAGACTGGTAACCCTATTTTACATACCTGTCATGGCGGCCACTCGTTGACGAACATTTCCAAATGGAATTAAAGGAGCATTTTTGTCTTTTTCTCTTTCACAAAAGTCACGCACTGATAAAACAATATTCCTTCCGCTACTTTGAATCCTTTTCGGCATGTTAACAGACAAAATATCACAATTATTAAAGAAAAACAGTAGGAGCTTCACAGGATGACTCGACGGTAATGCCAACATAAAGAAAACATTGAATGACGTCTGTCAGAGGTAAAATAACTTTGAATGGACTGTACCCATTAATTGTACCTTATGTACACACGGCTACAAGTCCACAGAACGCATTCAGTTTAAGCTTATTTCGCATTGTGTAGGCTTCCCATATAATAAGAGACAAGCTTAAACTGGATTTGTATAGCTTGATGTGTAGCTGTGCGTACCGTGCGGAACTGTGATTGCCTTGGAGGTTAGAATATAAGGAGGACCATCTCAGTGTATTAAAAAGTGTCCATTGAAAGGGAGCAAATTAAGGTGGCGCTGTAGTAGCAAGTGGAAGAATTTTAAAAAGAGCGCCACAAATTATTAGAGTAGGTTACTAAATTAAAAAAGGGAAACAAATTTAAATAGTTAATAAAAGCTGCTGCAGTGTCAGACTCTTTGAATGTCAGTCAAGTCAACAGTCAGTAGGGATGTGACTTTAGAATAAAAACAACGATTTTTATTTGTATAAAAAAAAATCAATTATATAAAAATCGATTTTAAATAAGATAATAATCTTTTTTTTATAATTCTCTATAATGAATTATCAAAAAATCGTTTTTTTAGAGTCTAAGGTACGATTTCAATAATAAATAAAATTATCTTCGAGTAAATACCTAGTGCAGTGATAGCCTAGTGATATGACCATTGGACTGCCAAGTCAAAGGTCTCGAGTTCGAATCCAAGGCAGGCACCTCTGGCTTTTCGAAGTTATTTGCGTATTAAGAATTAATTATCACGCGCTTAAACGGTGAAGGAAAACATCGTGAGGAAACCTGCATGCCTGAGATATTTTCTTGAGGGCGTGTGAAGTCTGCCAACCCGCAGTAGGCTAGCGTGGCGGACTATAGCCTAATTCCTCTCGTAATAAGAGGAGACCCGAGCCCAGCAGTAGAACAATGTAATGGGTTGATCTTCGAGTAACGAATACTGAGAATAGGTAAGATAACACTATTATGTTAGAGTAACGAATACGGAATCTCAAAATGGCTGACTAATATTTGACTAATACCTGGTAATAGTATGGTATGGTATGTTAATAATGAGCTAGTGAATATATTCAATAATAGTATTACCTAAGTATCACTCTTATATAACACCTCTATTATATACGAAAAATTTGCAAAATAATATCGAAACATACTCCCCCCCGATCAAAAGGACTGGGTAGCGGTATTGCATTGTTATATTTTAATGGCCACCAGTAGAAAAAAAATGAAAAGGAGACGCTTAAAATAAAAAAAACGATTAATACATAATCGATTTTTCTACAAATAACAAATGCTCATAAAAAAACGATTTTTATGAAATAATAATCGATTTTTTTAATAATCGATTGTTATGTAACATCCCTAACAGTCAGTGATGTTATGACAATTTATCGGAGTGAAAAAACTGAACAAATAGATAGTGATTTCATGTAAATGCATAAATTGTTTTGTTGCGTGTGAACATCAAGGTTTAAATATAATACAATGTTTCGCAACAAATTAAGATCTTCTCTTATCTCCACATCCAGAAGTCATGATGTAAGTGTAAAAATAACCTGTGTTTACTTTATAAAAATAACTTCTTCGTCTAATTTACATGTTTTCGGGTGAGTGATGGAGGTCAACCACCAAAAACTATAAAGTTAATCTCTAAAGGCTGTCTATTATATGCTCTGCAAGAATGTGAGACTTTACATACAGGTCAGGCCTGTATGTAAAGATCCTCAAATCCATTGTACCTATTTTTTATTATTGACGAAAGATGTAAATACGGTTCGGAAATCTATAGTACAATAAAAAGTAGGTAAACATAAAACCAAAAGGCGCCTGAAGGATACTCTCTAACCGTGACCGATTTGTATTTTAATATCCCAATGCATTGCTGCAACAACTCACTGAATCCAGGCATTCCTTATCATCATATTTGCATATTTATAAGCTGGTTGGTTCTCCCCACAGCTTCAGTCATTGGCCAAAATGTATTGTGATTGTTGCATATTTATAACAGAACCTTTTTAGTTTCAGCGATGTAACCACTCAAGCAAGCTTGATGCTATTCGAGAGAAATTGCGAGAAGGGCCTGGTTTAGCTGATTTTGTATCTGAGGACCGTCCAAAGGACTGGCATGAGTATGAGGGCAAACTGAAGAGAGAGAAGGGAGAAACAGAACGATTACGACTACCCCCGTGGTTAAAAACAACTATACCAACTGGTAAAGTTTGTGTTGTTTATGTGTTAGTAAATGGAAAGTTTTTTCATTTTTTCAACTGCTTCATATTAGGACTATTATGATCAATTAAAATAATTTACTAAATAAATCCAACCATTCTCCAGTCATACACTTACAAACAGTAGGCTTTACTGGTTTTTTTAAATTATATTTGGAATGAATGCAAAGAAAAACATTCTTAAAGATATAAAAGAATTTTTTTTTACTTAGGTATACTGTAGATTATGAGAATACCAGAAATTATCTGTTTTTGGATGGTGTCAACATCATTATTTGTGTTGTCATTAAGGTCAGGTCATTAATTACACACTAAAATTGTGATGTAATATTAAAATGTTGATGTGAAATAAACTAATAATTGTGTAATAGAAACTTCCTTTAATACCAATACAGCAATTGATTGTTTTGTAAACATACTCAATGACATTTCATAGTACTTTATCTATAAATATACCTTTTTTAATTTACTGATAAGGTACTTTAAAATCAGTAGAAAAATATAAATTATTTAATGATCACTAAGCTTGCAGAATACACATCAGCTTTTTGGCCTCCCATCAAGCGAGCCCTGACATTAATGGCTAAATATTATTTTATCTCAGTAGTAAAATCTATCAACCAGTTATAAAGTGAATCCTGGATCATGCTAGCTTGTTTAGCAAGTACCATTTATGTCAGACCCCTGACATCAGCCACATGGAGCGCGCTTGCCTAAAAGAAACCTATTCACTCTCGTCTTGAAGACAACCAAATTGTATGTCTTGGGGAACAAAGATTCGGGCAGTGAGTTCCACAATAGAGCAGTATACACTATAAATGTCGAGGCATCGCCATTAACCAGCCACAAATCCAAACTCTGAGCTGCTACTGATAATTTTATGCAAAAACAGACCAACCAGAACCTCTAAGAGTAGCAGTTGCGCTTAGGACCACTACACTAATGAGGCCATCAAAGGGAGGCCTGAAAATATTCCACTTCACAAATTATGTACTAATGTGTTTACTTAACTGTATAGTTTTTTTTGTTTGCCAGGGTCAAAGTTTAGTGAGTTGAAGCAGCAGCTGCGTCAGTTAAAGCTGAGCACGGTGTGTGAAGAGGCTCGGTGTCCCAACATTGGTGAATGTTGGAGTGGAGGCAAGCATGGCACATCCACTGCCACTATTATGGTTAGTTGTTATTCTAGATTTATTAGATTCTAGATTATTCCAGGCGAACTTGCGGTCAAGCATAGGCCTATCATGAAAATAAGATGGACTTAAAAAAAATACAGACAAGGATAAAGCGTTATGTCAAATTGGACTTTATTTAAGTAGAATGCACTGGTTTTCACCAAAGTAGATAAAAACCATGCAATACCATCACTCTCAATGACACTTTGCTTGACATGGGAATTGAACCCAACTGCATAGCAGTGGCACTTGGGACCACTAGACTAATACCCATACTCCCTGGCTCCATTCATAAGTATTTATATCATAAAAAAAAGTATCTTCATACAATTTTGTGTTAAATTACTAAAAAAAGTAGCTCAGTGTCAATATGACCTTTGATTAAAAACTCAGTATTTACGTACCTACCGTCACGCCTCTATTCCTCAAAAGGTTAGGCAGAGGTGTACTTAATGTGCACCCGCAGTACGCCGGTATGAGCTCACATGTGATAGGGGGCTATGTAATATTTACGATCCTTATAAATGATGTTTAATGGCAATAGGCTCGCCCCCTATTACATCGGACCTAAACATCCCAGAAAAGTGTGAGTGTACCTTATTACACCTCTGCCTAACCCTTCAGGGAATTCAGGCGTGATGGTATATGTATAATTGATGTGACAGTTGATGGGAGATACCTGCACCCGCGGCTGTATGTTCTGTTCGGTGAAGACGTCGCGCCGGCCGCCGCCGCTGGACCCCGACGAGCCGAGGAACACCGCGCACGCCATCAACCAGTGGGGGCTCGGATACATCGTGCTCACGTCCGTCGACAGGGACGGTGAGCTCACATATACATTTTAATCTTAACTAATATTAAAGGAAAGATTTGATTGTTTGTTTGCATTGAATAAGCTCTGAGGGTACTGGACCGATTTGAAAAATTCTTTCACCAATAGAAAGCTACATTATTCCTGAGTGACATAGGTTATATACATATATTATCCCGTGAAATTACAAGAAACGTAGGTATAATCCACGCGATAAAAAATCAAAACCATCATTTTACTCTATCAACTGACTTCAAAAAAGGACGAGTTGACCCAAACTTTCTATATGATAATAATCTCAAGAAACTAGTGATGTTAGGATCTTTGCATACTACTTTTTCTTCATACAACTTGTATAAGTCATACACTAGTTTAAATGCCCTTTGTGAAGAACTTCATCAATATCGTCTGCTTTTGTTTTGTACAGATTTACCTGATGGTGGCTCGTCGCATTTTGCTGAAACTGTTAGAGAAATTAAACGACAGTAAGTTAATAATAAACTACAAGACTGAAAAATCTTAAAACATATTTATAGCTGTTATTAACCTGGTCTTAAGTTGACATCAACATTACATCTCATACAACGTTAAGCTACATAGACAAAGGTGATATACGTCACGGGAGACTGGTGTTGTGATAATAGAGAAAAAACACTTACATTTAAGTTTTTTTGTGGAAATTATTTTATCACATACAAAAACATCGTGAGAAAACCGACATGTCCTAAAACCAAAAATTCGAAAGCGTGACATCGACCAACACGCACGGGCCTGCATGGTGGATTACAGCCCACTCCATTATAGGCCAATTTTTTTTAAAATAAATGTCATTTAATTTATAGCCATCAGTTTTTTAGTCTTGTATGAGAGATTTGAATCCCATTGGACCCTTCAGACCAATTAAACCTTGAAGAAGTTACTAAAACATAAAAATATTATATATTTATCAGGAACAAAGAGATCCTGGTAGAATGCTTGGTGCCCGACTTCCGCGCGAACCGCGACAGTATAGCGACCATCGCGACGTGCGGACTGGACGTGTTCGCCCACAACATTGAAACTGTCGAGCGACTCACGCCCTTCGTCAGGGACCCTAGAGCTGGGTAAATGTTAAACTAACTTATTGCTTGTTTTTTTTTAATTTATTGTCATTCACAAAACTGATGTACAATCCTGCATGCAGATAATAAAAAGGGAAATAATATAAATGTTATGATTGACATCTACTAGATGTGAATCTTGCAAGCATATTTTACATAAGACTAGCTTTCCGCCCACGGCTTCGCCCGTGTTTTTTTTTCAGACTTTTTTTGCTATTGGAGCCCGAGACCTTTCCAACGAATGCAAAACCGTGGAAATCGGTTCGTGCGTTCTGGAGTTATAGCGTCAGGAAGGAAAATCCGACTTATTTTTATATAGTAGATGACATATCTCTAGTTAACAGACAGCTTAAATTAAGTGGGTTATTATAAACACAGCTCACCTATGAAACAAGAACCAAGACCTACACCGAATTCAGTGGCATCGCACCTTGCGCACGCATTTGTTTTTTGCTGGACACGGAAAAAAGAGGGCTTGATGATAAAAAACATTTAAATGCTTAATAAATTAGACCTGTCTCATTCATTATAGTACTCGTTAGCGTCACTGCAACGAGAGGTACTGAGCTCGATTTCCAGGTCGAACAATGCTATTTTGTGCTTCTATAAAATACTCAGTAGCATAGCAGCTTGAAGTTTGGATTTGAGAATTTGGCGATTTGTGGGTGTACATTATTAGTACAGTACAGTAAATATTTTTTCTTTTTTGTTTCTACGCCTCTGCCTAACCCTCGCGAAAATACAATCGTGATGGTATGTTAAACTTCTGACATAATTTGTTAATTATTATTTTTTTCAGGTACCGTCAAACATTGAAGGTGCTACAGACAGCCAAGGAAGTAAACCCAGATCTGATCACCAAGTCTTCTATCATGTTGGGTCTGGGTGAAACCGATGAACAAGTGGAACAAACTATGAAAGGTACAAACTTTTTTTAAACTGTTATATTTTCAAACAGCGTTACAGTCGACTTTATTATTAGGTACCCAAACTGGAATTAATAAATCTTTAATCGTTGGAATTAAAATGTGAATGTCTTGACCTTTCGATTGCTAAATAAGTTATCCAGACCTTTTCTTTGAAATCTATGGTAACTCAATAATCAACTTAAACTGCACACAGTTAAAGTCCACATTTGAGTAAAATAATTTTTAACCGGTTTAGCCTTTACTTATATCTGAATTAGTTAAAATAAGATGTCATTATTTTGGTGTTAAATACAACTAATCGATATCATACCTACTAACTCCAATAGGACATGTAAGTAAGATAAGATATCATTTTGAACAACTTAGCGACTCTTACAATAAGTACAATATGTATACGAGATAGTATAGTACAGGATAAATATTGGATTAATAAATAATATTTATGCTTTTATCGTATACATAATTCGAGACATAAGTCCTATTGCGGGAAACAAAACACGATGGAGTTTTGTTTGTTTGTGATAAAGTTTTTTTCGAAATTTCTTTTATCAATCGTTGCCGATGTTTGCGACATACCTACAAATTTTATTCTGTAGTTCTGTTACTATGATAAAATGACTATATATTATATCGTCTGCCAGTGCCAAACCTCAGTAGAAAAGCGTGGTGGACTATAGCCTAATCCCTCTCATCCAGAGACTCCTATACAGAAGTGGGATATAAATGGGTCGGTGATGATATCTTATACATCCACAGATCTGCGCGAGGCCGGGGTCGACTGCGTCACACTGGGACAATACATGCAGCCGACCAAACGTCACCTGAAAGTGTTCGAGTACGTGACCCCGGAAAAGTTCAAGCAGTGGGAGGAGCGCGGCAACCAGCTCGGCTTCCTCTACACCGCCAGCGGACCCCTCGTCAGGTCCTCCTACAGGGCCGGCGAGTTCTTCATCACCAGCCTGCTGAAGGACAGGAAGGCAAAAAGTTTGTGACCCCAAAATTAGACTCAATTGTTGTGATTAATAAAGGCTATTATGCATAGATATAATTGTAGAGCGAATTTTTTAAGTATGGACATACTCTAGATTATGATTCCTATCTTTGACTCTAATAACTTTTGCTTATTACACGCCTGTAAGTTAAGCAGAATTGTGCTAATTGACACCCTGAGTAATATACATACATAGGTATGTTTATTAGAGGTCCTGGGTTGAGCAGTTTTTTTTTCTATGAAATACTCAGCAGTAGCTCAGAGTTACGATTGTGTCCGGTTAATGGCAATAGACCACGGAGGAGAGAAAAAAGCGGAGATGCCGCAAGGCAAAATTTCTTTAGAAAGCAGCGTCGCCTAAATGCGGGTGACAGGGGGACGAGGTACGGCGATGGCTCCACCCCACGATAGAAAACCCGCCCTTTATTTGTAAATCCATCTAGTGGTGAATAGAATCAAAACAATCAAAATCAACTAGTTATTTTTCATTTTAGTTCGTCTATTTGCCACTATGGCGTAACAAAGCATGATACTTTGATTCAGAACATTCTATGTGCGTTAGAATTAGGGATGTTAAAAAATAATCGATTATAAAAAAAACGATTATTATTTCATAAAAATCGATTCTTTATGAGCAATTATTATTTAAAAGAAATCGATTATTTATTCATCGATTTTTTTATTTTAAGCGTCCCCTTTTTCGTTTTTTTTTCTACTGGCATCTATTAAAATTACAAGAAACACCGCTACCCGCTATCCATTTGAGGGCAGGGGGGGGGTTCGTTATTACTTTGCAAATTGTTCGTAGATAACCTTCGAGCAACAGGGAGTAGCCTTAGCGATTTATTACCAACCAAATAGTTCTGCCATTTTTTTGCGGGGGAAATGTGCCCACAAGCGCAGTTCTGAATTACTACAAACAAAACTAAAACTGTAATGACGACACTAACACATACAAAATTAAACAATACCAACAAGCATTGCACAGCGCTGAAACAGCAAATAGCCGTCTAACCAGACGAAAAAATATGCAGCACTAAAACGCTTTTTAAGTTAAGGCTCTCTCGCTAATAAGAAAGGTCGAAAGCGCCGTAAAATTCATGGCGCTTTGATGCATAGGCGTTTGGTTCAACGTTAAAGGTAACAACACTAAATTATTCATCGGCAAGAATTCGGATTTATCGCTCGACCGATACGTATTTTGGAGGGGCTAGCGGACTCAATGTTGGTACACAAATCTGATAATAATTTAAAATAGAAGACACGAATTTGGTGTCTAAATGTAATTAAATAGAAAAATACGGTAAAGATTTATTTACATGTGAAATGTCATACCATGTTTTAGTAATATCGATTTTTAAATAATCGATTTTTTTACCGCAAAGTCACATCCCTAGTTAGAATGGCTCATTAATGAAAACCGACTACCTACCAACAGATGGCGCATTTTTCTTATATTCAATTCTTGTTCTTGTTTTATGCATAAGGTATATAATTTATCTATAAAGTAACTTTTAGTAAGCAAAATAAACATTAGCAAGTAATTTGAGCAGAAAATTGGCTAACATGCATTGATAGTATAAAAACACGTTATCTATAAGAAGTTGTTAGAAATTTTAGAATGCTTCTCTTTAACGGTAGATGTCTCTATCTTCAATCTGGCGATCAAGCTAGAAAATTTGTGTTTATAAAATGAAAATATTAATTTTAGGGACTTACACGTGAAATATTATGCGATCAACATGTTTCAGTTTTGATCCGGAATAATTGTTGCATCCAACAACAGCGCACTTCATTATTAAAACAATGTAACAATATTAAAAACCTATTAAAATACGACGGATCCACGGATCCGAACGCGATCAAGATTCATTCGAAACTAAGGTTTTCGGCCTCGCCCACTGTGACGTCATGACCTAGTTGGAGGCGCATGACCTACTTGCCTTGAGGCATCTCCGCTTTTTTCTCTCCTCCGTGCAATAGACTCACTCCCTATTACATGGGAGGGGATCAAAACATACCGGTAAACTGTGAATGTAATTAGTTCTGCTTAACACTTTAAGGAATTTAGGCGTAATGGTGTGTTGTGTTATGCCCTAGACTATGTCCATACTTCAAATCAACAAAACGACCTCTTTGAAACCGACCATAGTAAAAAAAATCCTTTTATATCTTTACAATACTCGCAACTTCAGAGCAGTACTAAAGTTTGTTGCAGTGTGACGTAAAAGTTTACTTGAAAAAGTGGAATATAAATATTGACGCGATTTTTACGCCTTTACGACTGTTTATAACAGTAACTATAAATAATTATAAAGTTTAGAGAAATTCTAAAACAAAAACATTTTTTTGTGGATTATAAGTGATTATGTTTATTTTAGTAAAAGTATAAAATAATAGCAATGCGCCATTAGCAGGCACGTCACGATTTCCTTACAAATAATAAGATGTTTTTGTTATAAAAAAAAAGTTGCAATGTACATCGCACATTACTCTAGTACTTTTGTTAACCCCTCGTGCTAAGCTAAACGCTTGTGTTACTAGTGGGTTCACGTCGGTAGTGCAATGAGTGGGTTTCGAACGAGCAACCACATGATCGCAAGTTCGACACCCTAGATATTAGGCTATCGGCGCTTATTGATGACATTTACGCCTTTAGGGATTTTTATAACATTAAAAGGCATGATGACACGCCATGAATAAATTAATAACTATTATATTCTGTGGGTATTTCTGACAGGCAAGTTCTAAGTTCAAAATCAACTGAGAAAAACTAACTTGATGTGCTGGCCACCCAGTTTAGTCAGTCCAGTTTAAGCTCATCTTGTATTGTATCGGTTTTCCATACATTAAGAGGCCAGCGTAAACTGGATTTGTACAGCTCGACGTGCGGCCGTGGGTACACTCAATTTCATACTGCTTTAAGTTCCTTCATGTCATCTTCTTAAACCTTAAACTTCTATACAATCAACAAGCTTGGTGGTTGACCATTTTTAGCCTTTATTGCAAATAAAATAAGGTCGAAAATAATAATCCGCCAAAGTGCTTCACCATACATAGGATTTAGCAACTTTTGTCTAGTCCTAACGTGATAACTATTGATAGACTCGTTTCCATTGCTAGATGCACTTAATATTGAACATAATTGTATATTTGTGGATCTGTAAAGCGCTAGCTGAATCACTCATAAGTTATTTATTGTTAATTTGCCTTTGTTGTTACTGTTAATAAATGTAATATCAAATTGTTGTACAATCAGTTTTCTTAATTCAACCTTTACTTTACCCTGATGATAATTGAGGCCGCACGCGTAAAAGCGGCCTTACCCTAAATTTTCCATATCCTAACTTATCTACTATAAATTACTTAAACGTGTCAAAATTTAATGCACCATTACATTTCACCTATGGTCTACATTTGCATCGCCATCTGTTGATGATAGGTGAAACAAGAGATAGGCCAGTCTTGCATTAAATTTTAGCATGTTTTAAATTAGCGCATTTGTAGTAGATAAGTCAGGAGAAAAATTTAGGGTTAGGCCGCTTTTGCACTGACAACCTCTATAATAGAGCCTAATCCTTCTCGTTCTGAGAGGAAACCCGAGCCCAGCTATGGGACAACTATGATGATGACTCGCGATTTGTAAACCGGAAAGCGGACGAACCGTAACTTACATAATATGAGAGCTTTTTTTAGCTTAGTATCTGGGACCTTCTTTCAAAAATATTCATTGAAATAAAAGTGATTCTGGTAGAGAATAAATTTATTAAACAATACTCTTATCGTAAAAATATATTAAAATAAGAATCAATAGATACTAAGGCTAAAGTCGGCTCTTACTTCCCGAACCTGTGTCTCATTTCCACTTCCATACTCTTGCTATAGCAGCCGGGCTTCCGCGCCGCCTTGACAACGATGTTGTAGTGCGACACGCTGAACTGCAGCGGCTTGTACGAGATTGACACCACGCTTTTAAACTTGTTATAATCCACTGCCGGCTTAGATATGGAGTTGTCTACTTGCACTCTCACGTACTCTGTTTCATAGCATTGTGGTGTCTAAAATAAATTGCAATCCAAAATAACTTTACATTTGCAATCTTCAACGAACAAATCTATACAAAATAGGTAGCCTACTTAGGTACTTCATTCCTGTGAATGATAAACCCTCAAGTATCGATGATTACTTAAAATAGTCTAGTGCCAGTGATAAACTAAACGGTGTATTTAGGGACTTTGATTTTGACTTACTGTTATTTTTATCTCTTGTGTCCTCTGGAACAGCGTAATGTCGCCTTCTTTGAAATCGACTATAATACTGCCAGGAGCATCCACGCCGAACTCCCACACTTCCCCTACAACGACCTGTGTCACCGACAGGGCCATGCATAGTATGAAGAGGAACAGTGCTTGAGAATCCATCGCCAACAGTCCACTACAGGCATCAATAGCGACAATTCAACGCACCCACACTATTTATAACTTCGTCTTAATTTGACACTGTGAAACTGATAGAATAACAACGCTAATTTCATTAAAACGTGAATGTAAAGTAGAACATTAAACGGATTGCGCTTACTACATACCTACTGTGGGAACATACTGCAAACATAACATAGGTAAGTACAGATTTGTTTAGTCCGTGGGTTTGTTCAAATTAACTTTTACCCGTGAAATTAATTTATTACGCTTGTGTATATTGTTGTGATTTGTGCTTTGTTCGACGTTTTTCAATTGATGGAGGATTCAGTAATGTAGATATGGCAGTGCGTCCCGCAGTTTGTTATCTCTCCTATCTTCAGAAGAGGCCAATATTCAATTTAGGTACAACAATAAGTTCAGAAGATTCCAATTATTCATACCTACTATCACACTTATTGCAAGAATAAGGAAGCGCAGTTTAGTTAGTCTTCACTGATATTTGTCACTGCAGTCTTTGTCGAATTGCAGAAATGATTTCAGGAAGTGATGCCTATCTGGTATTATCTATCTTGTCCCAGTCATTCCAAATATCATCTAGCTAACATATATACCTACGATACGGAAATCGAAATATTACTTTAAAATTGGTATTTTCAAGTGCTACCAATTAACAGAAACTGAAAAGCCTTTATCGTTTTCACAATATTGCAAGCATCGTCATCATAAATTAGAAAAAAAACTGATTACTTCATTATAATTCATTGAGTATGCAAAATCAGTACATGCGATCGATTAGTTATCGCATAACGATTGCAAAATTAAACATATTTTCATTAGTTTACCTTTAGATACCAGTACCTACTGCCTCATTGGTGTGATAATCGTACGTACGTGCCACGTACAGTGACCAGCACATCGGTTATACAAAACTGTCAAATTTCTCCAAATTATTTTGAACTTAAAAGTGTTAATAATTAAGTTCAAAATCGATTGAGAAAATTTGACATTTCGTGGTAACTTGATGTGCTGGCCACGTTACATGCTAATAGTGTCATCCTTAACTCTTGACTTCGATTTCAAGACCATTCGATGCTATCCTGTTTGGAATGACCGAATCAGTGGTCCCAAAGTAGGTCCTTGAAGAACTCCACATTAATTTGATTATCATAAGTAATAATAATACTTATACATTCTGCATAATTTTTAGATTACGGATACTAACAAACGAGGATAATCTTCTATGATATTACCTATACCTAAGTACTCGTATTTACACCATGTTTGGAAAAGTAAACATTGATAATTACACGACATAACACAGTCAAAAGCCTTTTTAATAATCAATGACCTACTTCCTGCAAGGGTTTATTATATCATCTCCTTTTACAAAATCGAAGCAAAAAAATATAATGCTCACCAGTCAATCGATTTTTAAAATACTTTCAAATTGGTCGAGTGACTTTTGTTGTCAGAAATAAATATTGAAATTGTATTACCGTTTATTAATATAATATTTAATTATTAAAAAAGTATTAAAAATAGAGCCGGAATGAGAAGCAGCGGTTTGGTGTTGTTTGCGTGTGCTGGCCTGCTGCTTGTAAGTATTAAAATTCTTACGTACATAAATAAGTGATAATCAAAAGGTCAGTCCCTTCTCCAACAAGACTTAGGTACATATTGTTAAACTGAATAAGTACCCAGGCTATAAGCAACAAGTCATAAGCCAAAATTATTGTGGATTGTTTCATAGTTAGGGGCTTTTGAAAATATTTAACAGTTAATCATGAATGAGAAAAAAATTATATTGCGTTTTAAGGTTTCTTGGTGCCCGATAGATGGCAACCTATGCAAAGTCAAACCATTGATTTTCAAATAATCTGATGAAAATTAGACTATATGTACAGTGCCGAAAGTTGCAACTCGCAAATCTCCAGTGCCATTGGCTGTCATCTTAGAGCATTTTATTATTGCGAATCTCTGTGCCTACCAGTTTGGAAATAATTTGTAGAGCGGTGGTGCGATCCTTGGCGGGTCAGTAGCATGGAGCCTCCTGCGCATGTCGTACTACTTCTGGACGTCGGACCTGGGCGTAGAGCTGAGCTCTAGCGTGCTGTTCATGTCAGGCGCGCTGCTCTGCCTGCCCACCTGCTGGCTATCCACCGTCGTACCCTACCACACCAAATCCATGTCGTTAACTGCTACGGTTAGTTTGTTTTTAAATATAAATTCTTGTATTTGTAAACTTTGTGTTAAGGTCGATAAACACTCACGGTTTGTGATATTATAAATTAATGCTTAGGTATGAGTGTTTGTTGCATAATGTTACCTATAGCTGTTTGTTGCATAATGTTTATTGAATTATTTTAATTACTAATGCTGTTGGTCTTCCAATTTATGAAATAATAAAATAATTATAAAGCCAGAATAATCAACATAAAAGAGGATGAATATAGTGAATAGTATATTTTAAACACCAAGTCAGAAATGCAACTGACGCAATGGTCCGTCGCAGGCAATTATCGCCTTTCTTGAAAATCTGCAGCACTGAAAATACTAACTTCTGATTATCTACAATGTCTATATGATTCTGATATCAATATAGTCGATCATTAAAAAAAACAATTTAAGCATTACGCTCGCAGTACACAGTCAAATGATTGTCTAAGAAAATGATTTCATTGTTTTTGTTTATTAATAGAGATTGTAATACGTGCGCATTACTTTAAAGGAAAAACTGCACCGACCCCAAATAAATTAGAACAAGGGCGAGAAGATGATGGTGACTTATAAGGTACTCATTACTGTGTGTTTGTAGTTGATGGCGCTGGTGAGCGTGGCAATGGTGCTGCTGTCTGTGGGGATGTCGTCGATCTCGGGGTTGTCGCGCGCGGTGCGTGAGCCGGGGACGCTTAACTCCAGCATGCTGCGCGCTATGGCCATCGACGCCTACGATCCCGCTGTTAGGAGCTCCTTCGCAGCTATGCAAATTGAGGTACCGATGACATACTAAGTAATGTAACAAATACTATACGTGCAAGTGCACTGCATTTTCGCCTACATTCTAAATATCACTTTTTATTAAAAAAAAAGCTTACTTGCATTAAGGGTTACTAGTTTAACGTTAACCCCAGCGTGTTATGAATGGGTTTCGAATCGCAAGTCCGACGCCCTAGCCATTACGCTACCGCCACTTCAAATATTATAATTGAAAGAAACTGTACATAGTTTTTAGAGGGTCCTTGAACAAATTTGTTCAGCGAATTTAATTTGATTGGAAAATAATGTTTTAGTTGCGATGCTGTGGAGTTCACTCATACTCTGACTGGTATCAACATCGTCGCACCTTACCACCGGCCTGCTGCGGTCGTGTGTGGAACGGGAAGGTACTCACACACAAACTCATTTTACAGACAAATATATTTTGATGGACTTAAATACTACGATTAGAAACAAACATAAATCATAACATACCATCACGCCTGTAGGCAGGGGTGTACTAATGTCACCCACACTTCGCCGGTAGGTCCCATGTAATAGGGTGCGAGCCTATTGCCATTTACCGGGCACAAATCCAGAATCGGAGCTGCTAATGAGAATTTCTTAGAAAATCCTAATAACACTTCACTCGACCTGGGGATATAACCCAAGACTTGAAGCGTAGCAGTCGCGCTTAGAACCACTAGACTAATGAGGCAGTCTTTAACGAAACAAACATACTTTCACCTTATACCTAGTAGGTAAACGACAACCGCAGTCCAGAAGCCAACAAGGGAGAGCATTGTCATCTTGAGAGCTCAGTTGTTAAGTATCATTTACCCTGCAAATTTACTGGCTACTGGCCCTTTAAAACGGCGGGTAGGATTCGGACCTGACCTGCGTCTTCTGATAAAATACACCAGATGCTAAGACCAACTAAGCCACCGCGAGTCCCACCCGCCAGGTCGAAAGTTACCTTCACATGCTAAATCTTTGAGGTGACGCCAATAATGTTAGCACACAGTAAAGTATAAATGGGGCAATGCAATCGTGCCAAGACGAACCCAGCAGTATAGGTCTACAACTTCAGAAAAGTCGTAGATGTGCTTTCCGTTTGCAGCGCGGCGATTTGTGCGACGTGCCGCTGTATAGCATGGGCTGCCTGCGCCCGGCGCTCGCTGAGCTGCGCTACTTCGCAAACTCGCTGTCAGCACTCTCCTCGGCTATGGTTATTGTTATGGTGAGCATATTTTCCCCTTCTGTCATCATCATCATCATCAGCCTATACTAGTCCACTGCTGGACGTAGGCCTCCCCTAGTGTGCGCCATTTTACCCTGTCCTCCGCTTTTCGCATCCAGCTTCGGCCAGCTACCTTTCGCAAATCATCACTCCATCTTGCCGGAGGGCGTCCTACACTACGTTTGCCGAGAGACAGAAGGGGTTCTGTAATAGAATATAATTATATACGAACTAGTTCTATATTGCACTATCTCGCTTCATAAGTGCCTCCTCCCCTATAATACCTGACTTAGGTACTACTAAATCGTATCGAATAGAAAGTAGTACAACCAACCCTAGGTTCTCGACCGCTTTTTGCCATCATTGTATTCATACAACGATGGCAAAAAGCTTCAAGCAATGAGCTACATACGATAAAAAATCCTAGGCTGAGTTAGAATACATTGAAGGCATAAGGTTTTTCATAGGCAGCTTCGTACCAGTTTCGGCATTTCTTCTCAGATGCCATTGGAAATGCCGGCCCCAGCAAAAATGTATAACATTGACTTGCATTGAATTTCTGGACCTCCAGAGTAGCATTGCGCTTTCGGACAGTAGACTAAAGAGGCAGTCCTTCATTATATAATCCTTCCTATATTCGTATGTTATGTATGGCTATCTTGTTTGTACCGCAGGCGGTAACCCTGTTCGCGGCTGCGTACACGCTGGTGACGGGCGTGGTGGAGCGCGGCGAGGTGCGCACGTACAAGCCTGCGCAGCCGCTGCGCATCGCGTGCCTCGCGCATGCGCCGCCGCCTCCGCTCGTGGCGCTCACCTCGCCCGCCTCTATGCCGCACGACAGCCCCATGTAAAACGACCCTTACAACACCGTCACCACCGGAATTTATAGAATTCGGAAACTAAATTTGAAAGGCGTTTGACGTCACATCGGTCAAATTATTGCCATTAATTGTTGTTTAAAAAAGTTGCGGTACTCAGTTTATGTAGGACAGAGGACGATGAAAACAAGTATGTCTATCCATATACTCATGAACCTTTCTGGATCTGGCAACATTGTTCTCTGAATTTGAATGAATGTGGGCGTATTCTAATAATAGTGATGTGCTTAAAAAATAGTGATGTGTTGTTATAGTAACAAGCACCAAATGCTGAATACAAAACACCTCTCTATTATTAGTAGTTTGCCGAGTTTAATTTTCGTATGTGTTTAGGAAATAGTCAGTCACCATACCAGTTGATCAATGAGATTGCCATGCTAATGGGCGTGGCTAAGATTATTTACAAGGTTGATAGGACAATTTTCTAAATGTATATAAGCTTCCTGCTAAAATTCTGAATTCCTATTAATCCGGTCGTGGCAGGGTCGTATCGTCACTATCCCACTTAGGTTATCACACTGGTCCCTAATTCCGGTCTTTATCCTTGCCCTGAGTGGTCATGGTATTATGAACCAGTATAATACTGACAGTGATTTTATTAACATATAAGTCTCCTCTTGAAAGAATGTTTTAGGGAAATCTAGATATTACTTATTTAAATTACTATTTCAAACGTCCTTTAAAATTGTTTAAAGTCCTAAGTAAATATGTGTTAAATAAATGTCTTGTTGACAAAACTGTTTTGTTTCTTAGTGTCAGGGTGATGGGAGAATAAGTATCACAAAAGTCGAGGATATCTTTTTAATCGTAATTTTTTGAACACAATACAACATGCAAGCATTAAAATGCTTTATGAAAATCAAGAAACAATCATAATTATCTTTTTCTATATTTGGTACCTATTTTTGGTTACTTTCAAATTATACAAGAAAAAACGATCTCTATATGTAAAGACAAACAAAAACTATAATATATTATGAAAAATTTGGTACAACAGGGCGCGGGCGCGCGGGCGGCCGGGCGAGCGGCCCGCCGCTACACCTAACATACTACATACACTATACAAACGTACGCACTAATGATTTCACTCAGTCGCTCACCAAACTTCGTTAAACAATATTAGGCCTTCCCGAGGCCGCGGCCGGCGCGCGCTACACACGGCCGGCGCCGGCGCCCGCGACTCGCGCGCCCTCAGCTAAATACTCCGAGTCTAGGATAATAATGTTAAGCGATCGACTTATGTTAAATTTAGAATTGGAAGGCGCGGCGCGGGCTCGCGGGCGCTCGCCGCGGTAACATTAGATCTATCTAGAATAAATAGAGGTGTGCCGTGCGTCGGGCTCAGGGCGGCTCTAGCGCCGCGCGCCGCGGTGCTTGCGGTGCGCGGCGCGGCCGCGGCCCCACCACAGCGCCACCAGCGCCAGCCCCGCCACCGCCAGCGCCCGCCCGCTGCACACCACACCACACATGTACAGGCCGCCTCCCGCCGCCCCGACACCCCGCCTCGCGACAACCACGCCCGTCCATGGACGTGCTTGACGCGACGCGGGGTGCTCAGTTACAATATAACCTACATCTAATATATTTCTCAAACTATCTATGACTAGCACTACGCTGTACATATATACAGCTCTTAGATCGGGATACATATTTTTTTTTTAATTTAGTGTAGTGAAATATTTTTCTAATTCTATCTAATTCCTAAACTAGTGGGGGAAGGTGAAAAATAACGGAAAATCGATTTCATAAGTTATGTTTGCAAAACCAAAAAGGAAGCGAAATCGAACGCGGTGCATTCAAGATGCTCAAACATATCGAAGCAAGAGATAATGACATGTAATTAATGAGTAAAGTATTAAACATGCAACATAAAATGTGTCTAGAATGAATGTCCTCGATTTAATACATTATGTAGGTATGCTTTTTCTAAACTTGCAACCCTAGTTAGTGTTACAAGTTTAAAAAGACATAGGTACATTATAAGACACGTACTACAGATGTGTCAACTAATGAATAGATATACACTTAGTTATGGTGTGATATTTCTAATTAATTGTATTGTGAATGAATTTGCAAGAAATAAGATGCTAAGTTCGCAAACAACAAAGTTCTACATATATATCACAATCATGGTCTGCATGTGTTCCTTCGTTACCTGTCTAGCTAGATCAGAGTAATCCAAGCGTTTAGTAAACCGATGTAAGAAAATCGAGGACTCAAGCTAAAATAAACACGTGTTAATAGAGCAGATGTATGAATGAATAAGAAGAGTGGGGATGGTTACCGATGCACACAACACGCGAGATTGCTCACCAAAGTAGCACACTGGCCGCCCTGCAACAAGCATAATGCGATCACACACCGACCCCGCGCCGAGGCACAAGCGTCGGACAGGTTACCAAGCAGATTAGTGAAGCGGCACAGAGCTCGCGGCTAGGCTGGCTCCTCGAGGTTGGCAGACGAATACCTAGCGATATACACCTGGTACGACCGCTCGAAGATAACTTGATTTGATTTCAAGCAATCGGCAATGACTGATATATCCATAATATCATCTATCAGCTTTATAAATACTTAGTAGTTTTTCAAGAAACATCGAGATACTTCTAATCTACTTCAGAATGACAAGAAATAGTTTTACCCAAATCAATTCACATTTTCCGTTGATTCTTAAAAATAAATAACCTTTATTATTCTTTTTTTAGATGTGACTCGTAAGTTATGTCATAACAGTTAAAATTGAAACATCTAAAGGGACAGTCTGAATCTATCATCCTGCCAACCTCAATAGGAACCGGTGTCACAGAGGGCTGGGCAGACGTCACGTGGACCGTACGAGCCCCCGTGACGTCACACCGGCACTATCTGGTGGGTATGTGACGCACCGTGCAGGCGGCGCAGTGCGGCGGCGCGCACGCCCCCAGCTCCAGGCGGCGGGGCGCCTCCCCCGCCCCGCCCGCGCCCCCGCCCCCCGCCCCCCGCGCAGCAACCCGCGCCTGACTGCCCACACTCCGGCTCCCAGCAGTCCACCTCACCAAGCTGCAAACAAGCGACGTAGAAGATAGAGCAAGAGAGAAAAAGAATGATCTTTTACCGTAATAGTTATGCTTGATCCATTCGTTAACAGTCAAGGATTATCATTCGCAATCGGTCGGCAGCAGCCAAGGGATAGTCCAACTTTA